>UYYG01001195.1:0-189884 GCA_900625125.1 Dracunculus medinensis
TGATATTTTATCCGCTCGATGTATCCGTAATATGTGCCTTAGACAAGAGTGGTCCAAGGCAGATAACTTCTTAATATCCTCTACTCTCATTGACCATGTCTCAGAACCATTTAGTAAGATCGAACGGATCACGGCAATATAGATGCGGACTTTTGTTTTTATGGTGATTTCATAAAGGTTTCGTCAACCGGAAGAACGCATTTCTAGCTTACGTGGTCCAAGTTGTAATATCTTTTGCCTGTCCATTTGGTATTAGAGTGGACCCAAGGTATTTGAAATCTGGCATTTCCTCAACCTGCAATGAATTTATGAAAAGTATCGTAAAGTATGATAAAAATTCATGCAAGTTAAACTGCTAACTGCTAGTAAAAAATTTTTCGGTTTTTCGGTATTATTTCTTTTTTCATTATTTTTTATTTTTGTTGTATTCTTCTCGCTATGTATATTCATTTTCTTATTGCAGGCCATTGGCCAAGTGCATAGCTGCAAGCCTTTCTTGTGTTTATAAATAAGTGCTGTGCTTTATGGAGCAACGCACTTTTTAATAATTTGCGTCTTATTAATAATAAGCATTAATTAATGTTTTGACATTTAATCAATCGCTGCAAATATAATTATACTTTATAAGATACCCACACTAGTTATTTCGATTAAATTCTTCGTTTTGGACAAGACAAGACGCACAGATGTTCCAAAGAATTCCGCATCTGGTAACCTCACAACCTCATAAAAGTGGTTATACCAAAATAGCTTGAACTAAGGAGGTGACGAAACGATGAGGCATTATTACTACTTCCATACTTTTAAAAAAAATCGCATGATTTTAACATAACCTTCACTGTAACAGATAAAGAACAAATTTCTCTCAATAGTATTTGCAAACTGTGACTGTATAAGCAGCTTGAAAGCAATGCTTAGAAAAAAAAACGATTTATAGTGACATTACAACGGCGACTTAGAGAGGGCACAAAGGACTCTACTGCTAAGTGACTCTACGGTGAAGGCGTCGCACAGCAATAATCAACGAAGTCAGGCAAATTACAGATGGTGCATGCAGAATGAAATTCTTGCCCTAAATAGAAGAATTTAATAACAAATAACAGTTCAACGGGCAAATCAATTATATTCGGGACAATAGATGGTGCATCATGGTTAAGTTTGGCCTCAAAAAATTCTTCGCTTCTTCTGAGGCAATCTTTAATAGGCACCCTATTAATATCCCGTATCATTTCACTAACCCCTTCTCGAGGCATTGCTGAGGTGTTTCAGTAATATGGTTCGAAATGCGCTTATTGTTCAAGGATTTTTTAATTTGAGATAGTTGAAAGATCTTGGGTTATCTTGGGTTGTCTCCATTGGTGCACTGGACCTCGATGCCATATTTGCCAGTTACTGAATTCATCATAATGGCATCATGACCTACGCTCGCATTCCAGTCTTCCCCGATTATGGCCATGTCATCTCTAGGTAGAGATGGTAATAATTGAAGTTCCGCATAGAACTTATCCTTATCGCGGTCATTTGCGTATAATGTTGGAGCATATACACTGATAACCGAAATATTGTAGAACTTTTCCTCGGAAGAACGCGCGTAGGCCATACGGTCATACGCAGTCATACGGTTTACTAAGTACCATTCAATCAGAGCGGATCGAGCCTTTTTAGACATGGCAATCGTTACGCCATTTCGCCCCGAGTTATCCGAGACACCACTGTGATATAGCCAATATCTTTACTCGGAACCAGGTTTAATAATTAATCGAGAGCCGACATGAGGAAGGCTGATCTCTGACAAACAAGCCACATCCACGTTGTATTCAGATAGGATATGGAGAATAATCACTTTGCTTGCAACGTCCGTAAAAGTTTTGACGTTCCAGACAGTTTTAGCCAGTACCTTACCGCGCTTACAAAGTGTTTGCGGATAGGTTCTCGCCTCCATTGATGGATTTTGAGTACTTATCTCGTAATTTTAGTAATTTTAATTATTGTTATTATAAATTATTATTATTATTATGACGTAATAGTCAATTGGGGATAGAGATACAGATGGGTCCCCAGCAGCCACCCGGATTTTTAACATTTCAGGTTTACTCCTGTCAAAGAAGAGAATAGAGATAATTAAATTAGATTTAGGAGAAATTTAAAGATAATAAAGTTTTAAGGAAGAAAAAAAACTTATCCGCTGTTGAACATATTAAGTATTATTGATTCTTAACTGAAGATTTTGGTAGTAAAAAAAATTTTCTCTGCTAATTTTGCATTACATATCTTTTATATTCTTTTTGGATAAAACATATGTTCATACAAATTTGCTGAGTCGTTTTCTGCTTTATTGGCACTTTCCCAAGATCTTCAGTCACTGAAGGCCCCCAATGGAGAAAGAGGAAAGGATCTGGATACAAGGATAAATGTATAGTGATATGTTGGCAGATTTAGTGAAAAAAACTGCTCAATTGTAAGTTTCAGTGCTGTTAGTGCAGTACTACAATGCTGTTAAGATATCTGCGAGTTCCATTGTTTTTATATCATATGGAAAGGCGTTTTGGCAGCATGTTAGTTATTTTTTTCCAATATGAAGTTTAATTAAAAGTTCTTTGTTAAATTTAAAGCGCCCGCAAAAGAAGTACTTTTTGGTTATGCGATATGGCGTTATTGTTTTTCTACACTATCTCACAGAAATTATAAAATAAGTAATCAGACCCAAAATGGAAAGCAAAAGAACAGAAAAGAACAGAGACAACCAGTTGTGCCTGTCTAACGATAATGATTGATTGTTGTACTGCGTAACTAAAAATAACAAAGAAAGTTCGAAGTTTATTACGGCAAAGTTTATTACAGATTGAATTTCAGTAAGAAGACGTGCCTATATAGCCTACATGAAAAATATTCAGCGAAATTCGTTCCGTTTGCTGGTTACATGATGCCCGTTCAATATGCCAACTTTCCAATCACCGAATCAAGCATTCATACTAGGTTCTGTTCTCTTTTAAGAAAAGTGTATTCAGAGTCGGTATTTTTTATACATCCAAACCTATTTTGGATAGATTGCAGATTTATTCTTGAAAGCGTTTTAATTTTGTCTTCCTTTTTATCAACCAAGCTTTTATTGGAGGAACCGCTTTTATATGTAAATTTCAAATGTTTCAAAAAGAAATCCAAAAATGACTGATTTATCAGATATCAGATGATAAAATGGTTCTCAGTTCTTTTTAAGCCTACGCTTCATCAATTCGTAAATTTTTAATGGCAAGACTTAGATTGTCATTTGGAATTTTTAAAAGCATTATAAATTATTTTAGGTCAAGGACGATAATTTACGGTGAGGTCTAGGATCTTTGTTTGCTTAAAATGCAAGAGTATTATTTCATTTATTTCGCAGTTAATTTTGCTTTTTACTCAAAAGATGGTTTCAGAAAACATGTTAGCATTTTTGATGTGTCGCATATGTTGCAAAGTTATATAATAGGCAAAGACTGGTTAGTATTTCTTTGTTTATTAATGTTCATTAATGACTTAAGATATTCATAATTTCAAATTTTTCTTCGCCATTATTCGTTCATCCTTAATTACTTTTTTATTTAATTTTCATTTTGTTTTCATTTTCATTTTGTTTTTTCATTTTGTTTTTCTTGCATAAATTATTAATATTTTTGTTTAATATCTGTTGAACTAGTTTTTGTTGAATTTGAAAAATAGTTTTTGGCCATGAAGTAAATTCGGTATTGCAGCATAAATTTTATTGAATCGTTAACAACAGCAGATATTAAAGGATTAAAGGAGAATCAAGGATGTTTGTCAGTATTTACAAACGAGAAAGGTGGTATTAAAGATGATTTAATTGTCACAAAAGTTAACAATGAATTTATTTACATGGTTACAAATGCTGGTTGTATTGATAAGGATTTGCCATATCTGTTGGTTTGTTGAAATAACTTTTCTTTTATCGTGAAATTCTTTATTTTGTCTACAGTCTTGAATTTTTTACTAGTTCTACACTAACATTTTTAATCTTTTAGGTATATATTGTGGAAGTTTTCAGTTTGATTTTTTTGATTTATTTTACGTTCATTTTTCATGGAATAATTTTTTTTAGCCAACTGGTAATAAATTTCGTCTGTTTACCTGTTAACTTAATTTGGTTTTTGCATGCCTAGCATTTTTCACATTTTTTATCATGTTCAATCAATCGATTTTCGATTTTATGAAATTTTGTCTTACTCGCTCAAAAATTTTTTTGAATTTATTTGATTTGATGAATTAAATTCTAACTCATCAATTCTTGATAA
Organism: Dracunculus medinensis; assembly: GCA_900625125.1. Taxonomy (NCBI): domain Eukaryota; kingdom Metazoa; phylum Nematoda; class Chromadorea; order Rhabditida; family Dracunculidae; genus Dracunculus; species Dracunculus medinensis. The sequence goes on from UYYG01001195.1 coordinate 4,290, forward strand.
ATTTTCACGACGAATTGTTTTTTCAGGAGAAATCGGCTGAGTGGCGGATTAAAGGAAAGGATGTAAAGATACGACCCTTAGAAGGACGTGGATTGGTTGCTGTGCAAGGTTAATTATTCTCTATTGCAGAATTTTTCAAGTTTTATGTTTTATGTGTCACATCTTTCATTGATACATCTGCTGTAAAGATCTCAAAAATTGTCATTTTTTTCTTTGTTGTCTATCTAGATTACAAAATTTTGGCTTATGTTCCTCATTATTTCATTTGGAAATGCATAAGAGCATCCTTTTTTATTCCAAATTTTTAGGCCCAGAAATGTCTCAACTTTTGAAATATAGAACCAGTATTGATTTAGCTGATCTAAATTTTATGCATTCTGCCGTCGGTGAGGTTTGTGGCATTCGTGACTGTCGTATCACTCGATGTGGATATACCGGTGAAGATGGAATCGAAGTGAGTTTTTATATTCATTGTTACTGCAGAATAGTTCGTTTCAGTGAATGATTTAGGGATGATTGCAAAGTGTAACAAATGTAATCTTTAGCCTATCTAATTACAGCTATAATACGCCTTATCAGTGTTTCCTGCGGTGAATTTTCACTGTCTTATAGCGTCTAAGTAAGAAATGATTAAGAGATAGTCCAGTTTTATTATCTGCGTGATGATAAAGTGGTTACTTTAAAGATATCAGTGGATGCTAAGTATGCAAACGAATTGGTTGAAGGGTTATTAAGTTCGAAAGATGTTTCTGTTCGATTGGCTGGTCTTGGTGCTCGTGATGTGCTTCGTCTAGAAGCTGGGCTTTGTTTATATGGAAACGATATAGATGAAAATACAACTCCTGTTGAAGCTGGATTATTATTTGTTATCGGTTAATTTCCATTTGTTGATGGTGATCTTCTTCTAACAGCTCTCACCATTACTGGTTAGGCTATGTTGATGGTGATATTAAGTAAATTTTTATATTTTATGTAAGTATTTAATAAATGGTTCGAATTCACCATTTTTGCTTAAGTCCACTGTTGGTAGAATGCGACAATTTTACCCGAGATTTAAGGTTTTAAATAGAAATAGTTACTAATGGGCTCCAAGCCCTACTTGCTTTTGATAGCTCCTAATTGTCTACTCCTACCAGATATAGAAGGTAAATTGATATAATTTAAGGGAAAAGAATGGTTATTCATTTATATATTATTTTATATATTTAATATATATTATTTGTTAGATCATATTTCTATTTCTAATTAGGAAATTGTTTCATTTCAATATATCATTATTTCTTATATTGTAAACAATAATCGTTATGACAATTTCTTCTTCTTCTTCTAACAGCTCTCACCATTATTGGTTAGGCTGGTTCCAACGGCTACAAGCGTAAGCGGGGCGGTCTGATGCCATCATCGACAGTAATGGAAGCATTCCTTTTTCCATCGATTCCATTCTAAGTCCATATATTGCTGGTCCACCTATACGTTCGAAATCTTTTCTCACTGTATCCAGTCCAGGTCTTGATTGACTCTCCTCGCTTTTGATGCCAATCATCACGGGTTTCAGCAAGTAACGAAATATGAATTAACTCTTGTGATGGGCGACAAAGAACGTGTCCTAGCCAGCGAAGACGACGCTCTGTGATGGTACTATTAATGCAAATGGTATTTGAACGAAGATGGATCATATGAGGTTTTATCCATTCGGCGAACACGTAAAATGTATCTTGCACATAGACGGTCAAAGGCTGATTGCTTCTTAATATTCTTCACTCTCACTGGCCATGTCTCGAGTCGCTGCCATATAGCTGCGGACTTTCGTTTTTTATGGTGATTTCACAACGGCTCCATAAAGGAATAGCAATTAATAGCAATTAGTGAGTGGTCCTTTCATCCAACTGTTCCACCAAGATACAGAAATTATTATTATTTGGATATTTTGATTATCTCTTATTCGTTTGTGCATCGTAAACGATAAGTTTTTTTTCTTATTTTTTCTCTCATTTATGCTATTATATATAATAATATATAATAATTGCAATAATAATAATTTATATTACAAAATAGTATTATTATGTCTGTCTTCGACAGGAGTAAACCTGTCATATCAGAAATCCAGGTGGCTGCTGGGGACTCACCTGTTACTCTATTTTCAAGTAATTCTATGGTGAAAAAGACAATGTTATCTATGACAATTTCTTTTTATTATTTGGAAAATCAGGAAGAAAAATTTCAGCCAAACGTCGACGACAGCAAAAAGGTTTCCCTGGAGCTGATGTCATATTATCACAGATGGAAAAGAAAAATGTGGCAAAAAAACGAGTTGGGTTGATTTCAGACTCTTATAATCGTGCACCTAGAAGTAAGATATAATTGATGATGAATGAAAATTGTTTTGTATTGTTTATTTTGTATTGTATTGTTTATTGTTTGTTTATTTAAAATTGTTTATATTGTTTATTGTTTATTTCATAAGTTTGCGTCTTTTTTATTTATTTAATTTCAAGTTTTTTAGGTCATATACCTGTGATAGATCCAGTCAGCAAAACTACGGTTGGTTTTGTGACCTCAGGCTGTCCATCACCTTCACTAAAAAAAAATATCGCCATGGCTTATGTCGATAGCCAAGATGCAACAATCGGACGAAATTTAGCTGCTGATTTCGGCAGCAAGTTAGTGCCTGTGACAATAACAAAAATGCCATTTATACCCACCACATATTATACAAAAAAGTAGATTTTCCATTCTGGGTGGTTTCAAATGTTTATTAATAAATATTTTCTCAAAATATCGTTTTAATGAGGTAAATTTTCAATAAAATTATTTTTCTACTTTATAAAGAGTAAGCGCAAATCATTTCTAATGTTTATAAAGTAGAATAATTATTGATAATAGCGCTTCATTTTATCAAGTATAATGGAAAATTTATCCAGTGGTTTAATAGTAAGACGCGAATAAATAGCATAAACGAAATGTATTCGAAAGCAATATATGTGAGGAAGCGTCAAAGAGAATCTGGAAATTCGGAAAAGTGGTTTTGATTTAGAAGACACCCAAGGATCTGGTGCACCTTTAAAAGATTTTCTATGCTGCATGGCCGAAGTTAATCCAAAGCAAAAATTGCATTAAATGGCTTAAAAAAGAAAAAGTTATGGCTAGTAAGCAATATTCCGTTATCTTCGTGTTTAGATTCCAAGTTAACTTATCAAAGAATATTAGTGATAGAATAGAATATCAATATGTGCTCATTTCAATATTGGAAAATAAATTACTTTTGAACCGAATTGTGGTTGGCAATTAGGTATTCTTACTAGCTGTACAATTATATCTTAACCGTAAATGCAAGTGGTTATCAGCACGAGAAATATTAACAGCGGCCAAATTGACATTCAGAAAAATTGTACTGTATCTGTGAGGAATAAAGGGAATGAATGAATCATTAATACTTGCTGAAACATGGTAAAATTTTTACCTCTCATATTCACTGTGAGGTACGTCTACAAAAATATCAAAGAATTGAATGGTGAAGTTTTAGCTTATAGTCATGACTTTGCCCTATCTGACTACCATTTGTTCGGATTTTAGTAATATCATTTTTTGAAGATTATATCGTATCCAGAGAGAAAAGCAGTTCAAGCTTCTGCAAAAAAGATTCACAAATTGTTTTCTGTTAGGAGTTGTGAAAGACGGTGGTGAAATGTATAGCTAAGTAACATTACAAAAATTTGTTGTTTTTTATAGTGTTTTAATTAAAAATTGGATTAAAATATAGCGGTGTTTTTGAGGAAATGCGGTGCACTCTTGTGTAGTATGTACCTATGTTGATATGAGGGCTTGAATTTCCCGCAATTTAAGTTCCTCTTCTTTGTTTCTTCCGAGTATATTTTGTTGAGGTTATCCACATTCCGAGCATTTTTTATTTCTTCATTTTTTTTTGTATTTCCACATCGTTTCATTGTTATTTCATTTTAAAATGTTGGTTTCAACCAAAAAATGCAATAGGCTGGCGCAATTTGTTTTTATTCTGTGGCCGTTGGTAATTTAACACAACGGTGAGTTTTGATTGAATCGATTTTCATGAAGGACATAAGTTTCTAATTCTGGTTCAGTTGTGGTAGATATATATCATCTTCCTAATTATTTGTTACATGAACTTTGCATCAAGTTTGGCAACAAAAACGCGATGTGCCCATTTGTTTAACTCCGGTGAAGTGTGAAAATAAAAATCGGTCGATTTTTTTTATTTTGGTTTAGAAATAAAATTTGACATTTCTTGGTGGATCAGATGTAGTCAGAAACAACACTATACTGGTTTGTTCGCGAATTTTTAATGAGTATTGGCATGCCGCTAGTTTTTTAGTAAAATAGAGAGAAAATGACCGAGAGTGGTTCTTGAAGAATAGTATTCTGGATTATTACAAATCTATAGTAAGATTTATTTTAAAGAAATTGAAATTTTAACTAGATTTTGTCACAGTAATCTAGAAAATTTTGTTTTATTTCCCTAAATCCAGCAATCCAGAGTGAACGATATGAAAATGGATTAGTGGAATATAACGGAGTGTGCTGGCTAAATATAACAATCGGTTGGGAAAACACCTACAAATCTTCCCAAAAACCTTCGTTTTTATACTTTCATTGGTTGCTTTCTTTGTTTCATCGAAGTGGATTGTTCAAATCCGCGTTAAAGTTCTGTTGCAGTATCACTGAAAATGGAAATGTTCATAGTATTTCAAACACTTAATGCAATTATGAGAAAATAAACTGACCAAAAAAAGTGACCAAAATACTTACCTACTTAGATTGGACTTGGGCTTCCAAAGAACTCGATTTTGTATATACTGACTATTTATGTTTGATTACCATAAAAATAAGACTAGTATTGCATTTAAGAAACAGGTACTCAAAAAAACTACTTTTTGTTCATGGTGGCGGTGTAGTATTTTTAGTGTAGTATTTTTCCATGTATAAATGGTGTTATTAGATACTAATAGCTCAAAAAAATTTGATAATGGCTGTGCTGTTCTTTTCTGGTTCTTCTTTCTATTGCCATAGGTTTTCCGTCGCTCTTTAAATTTCATTAGAAATTTCCTTATTCCTTTATTGCACAAATCATCGATAGATAACATCTAACTGACAAATTTGATGCCTATAATCATTTTAATTGTAAAATTATGTGGGAATCAGGTTGAATATAAAAAATCAAATTCTGATTATACGGCCACTGAAAAGTGAATATATCAGATTCGCATACAAATGGTGGATCAAAAACTACGAAGTTGGTGCGACTATATGATTTGGCTTGATAGAATGGATAAATATCCTCAATGTTTGGAATTTTTTACGACTACCACTGGAGATTTGATTACTGCTGCACCACCTATATGCCAAGAGTAGATTTCAAAATTTTTATTCTTATAAATATTACTCGCTAATAGGAGAATTTGAAAATACCAACTTGATTAAAAATTAGTGCTATTTTTTCCCTATAATAGTATTAAAAGTCAGGAGAGTTGAGTGATATGTTGTGGTTCAATTAAAGTTAAACATCACAAGTTTGCTTGCAGTCGCTTGGCTCGAGTAAATTTAACGTTAAAAGTGATAAATGGTTGACGATCCTTGCTTAAGGGTTAGGTGTACATTTACCTAAAATTTTTTAGAAGACTAGGACTAAAATTAAATGTAAAATCTTTACACTAAAAATTGGTGATTTATAAGTGTTTAGCATTTAGGGCCCATAAAATATTATGGTAGGGATATTTTAATTCATTGTTGATAAATGATTGGTTAGGTGGAGTTTTTCTGGTTAAGAAAGGTCTTGTAGCTAAGTGCACAATTTGAGACCTAAAACATCATTTTCCCAATTTAAAAAATTGGTTTTGTTGGATTTCAATTTTTTTTAAAGTGAATCAGTTCTGGATCGTTGCATGATGGATACAGGAATGTGTCCTCAAGGATCTCAGTTATGCGAAGTAGCTAATAAATTGAAATGCTCTAAGACAGTTTCAGGTGGCAAAAACTGTTATTTATTAAAAATCAAAATTTAGCAATACTCGAATACATTCTTTACTCATTATCTCGTTAAATTTTAATGCATGAATAAAAAATAACAAAAAAATAAAAAATAACAATAGAATAAATTAAAAAAGACAATGCAAGCGTCAAAAATAAACCCATCATGTGCAAATTGTCGTCAATGTGCATATTTTTTGTACTTCCGTTTCATAGTTCACTATAATTTTAAGGAATACCAGTTTCATTTAAAAGTGCAAAGCCTGGTCATTGTCCGACACCTCTGAGCATTTCTGATCAGGAACGTGCTTATACTGGTTGTTTGCTCGGTAGCTCACGTTCTGGATTTCAGAAGTGTTGCATGGAACCAAATTCAAATTCTTTTTCTAGAAGTATTCGAATTTGTCGTAATCCAGTGAATATATCAATGGTGATTTTGAATAGATTTTTCCATATTTTTAATTTAAATTCGTTTATGTTCAGAACGAGTTTCCGCATTAGTAACCAACTTCGATGAAATATTTCAGTTCGAGATAATCTCTCTGTGTGTCCTTTAAATTATGCAAATATTAACATTAGCTAGCAGTACTAGATACACAAATCGTTTCATTGAAAATTTTGTTTCCAAAATAGTTTTTTTGGTTCAAAATTAAGTTGAAAATTAAGTTAATTTAAATGAAATTTAAAGGCGCAGCAGTGAATGCAACAAGTTGTACGGCGGCAATAAATCGTGTCGATTCCTCTTTAATGCATGCAGACGCTTGCAGTATGGATTCTGACTTTCTTACTCGAACAAATGGCGATCAACCTTTTTGTTGCATTACTAATTGTGGCTATAAAATTTGCGTCAAATGAAAATATATTTAATTTTCTGCCTATTTTTTCCATTCGTCTTATATGATTATATGTTTATAGGATAAAAATAATGACGGCTGTTTAGCCTGGGCCGATTTTTTTTAACGATATTTTTTTTTAAAGACAGCACTGAGGCCTTGATCGTAGTAGCACATGCACTAAGCACAAGATCCATTGAAGCAGGCAGCTACCACACCAGACAAGATTCTAGGTTCAGATTCTAGGTTCAAAAATGCCGCAGAAGCAAATCAACAAATAGTGGCAGAAAAATGCAACCAGGAATAGCGTAGAATGAAAGGTAAAATCAAGTAGTTGTTTACAGGAATATCTATTCAGCATATAGCATAGATCCTCCCAAGACGAAATGGGAGATCCTCTTGAAAATCGAGGGGAATAAGGCCAAGATCCTGTGGGACTTTCATCCATCCAGGTATACAAACAAATACTGCCCAGTGAATCAAATGTCGTGTTTTTTTACCTGGGAATACTCGTTAAAATGAACAAAATTTAACGTTTGATTCACAGCGAAAAAATATTTTTCAAATAATAAAATAATCGAATTATATGGGCATTTATACGAATTTTGAAACGAACGATTTACTGGATTCCAGCGAAAATTATAACAAAAATTCTATACAGTGATAATATAAATTATTATAAATCAATTCATGGTCTTTTTTTTACTAGTTGGGCTCACCGCAATGCCTTGTCAGGTCAGACAAATTTTGCTAGGTGAGAGAAGTACAGGTGACTAGCCAGCACCACTCGAAATCAAAATGTTAAAAAACACAAAATATTCAAATGAATTCAATTAAACAGAGAAACTGAAAAGTTATATGGCAAAGGGGTAAAAAATATTAATAATTAATTTTCAAAAGAATGCACCACACAATATTTTTAACATCTTTTGTTCTTGTACTAGTAACTAATAAGATCTTTGGTTATAATTTGTTTTGTAATATTTATGAGGCAGTATAGCCAAATATGTATAGCCTAGGTTATCATTTCAAGTCTCGGTTCAATTTTTGCTCCTGCGATGTGCCATTGAAAAATTCTACGTGGTGTTGGAAGCTCATATGCGCTTTCTGTCCCCAAGTGGCTCTCCAAAATTGTCTCATCCTAATGGTAGCAGGTATAGCGAGTATAGCCAAAAAATGATGAATTACTTTACAATGTTTATTTACTTTTAATATTTATATAATTTTTTAAAATTATTATATATTTATAATAATTTTATAATATAATATAACTATTTACTTGTAATACTTTGTTAAATTTTTGATAAGAATGAGATCAAATTGCAGACATCTCTGAATAATTTTTAAGCTCATTTTGCGACTTTAAATATGCTGCAGTTGGATGAAAAAGGAAAAGAAAATAGTTGGAAAGTAATCATAATAATAAAACAAAATTTTATGCATGGAAAAATAGTTAATCATTCTTTTTTTACTTAGGATCAATCTATCTTCTGAGATAGCGGAATAAAAAGTGATTGTTGCTTGCCATTTCTGGTTCTGCTCGTTCCACTGGCTGTTGCTACAATGAGGTATTCTTGATCTGTGGATAGAAATACAGGTGCCCAGCTCTATTCGGTACTCTTATGTGGTCGAATGGTATGTACTTCGATCTTCAGAGATTTGATTTTATGAACCTGACAGGAGAAAGCCTGTCATTAAAAAGCCTGCTCGCAAAAAGTATTGCGATCCACTCGTACTTTTGTCGTAAACTCCTTGGTAAAAATTTGTAATCGCAGGCTAATAGGGCTAGTTTAACCAAAAATGGTCAGCGTTAATCACTATTACCATCTAATTACCATCTAATTTTCACTCATTTTTTTAGATTTCTCGTCTACCTTTTAAATATCACTGTATTAAGAATTCTGACCTAAGATTTAATCAGCTTTCTAAATGAGTTAAGTTGAGAGTATCATAATGAAAGGTTGCAATATTTTTAGAAAAGAGATAATACATCTAATATGTCAAAAAAAGACTGATAAAATATGCGAAGAGATGAAAAAATAATAACTAATTAATAATCGAGTTTTCCATTCGATAGATGTGGAACATGAATTTTACTGATATTTGAGGCAAGCAAAGGGATTTGACAATAGCAATCATTGGTTTGATCATTGAGAGGATTGAGACCGTGATTACATTGATAAAAAGCTTGATAATCGCGAGTTTGATCAATTATCTCACAACCACAATCTCTCAAACATCGTTCACATCCAAGCATTTTTCTTCAAAAAATAATGATGAATTTAATGAGAAATTAAAAACATACAATGTTCTTATATGAAATCCCATTAATGAAAATGCGATCCTAAATTAATCTAGTAACTGGATCTAGATATAATTCCTGTTGTGCCAGGATTAAAGATATTTTCCTCAAAAAAATTCTCTTCATGAGAAAAATTACCTGCATGGTATAACTTGGACTCGTACTCTTCCTTGATCCCTTTGTCGTCCACAGCGTGGGCAGCGATCTATATCGACAAAAAAATGATCCATTTTATGAATCGTTTGAAAAACATTGACAGTCTGAATACACTACCATAAACAAAAAGTTAATTTTAGGAAAAAGACTATGATTCTACTTTATGGAAAGTTAAATAATTAATTGTAGAGCTTTAGTCATTAACATCCTTGCAACAGGTAGAGTAGGAAAAAAGTTATACTTATTATGATTCGTAAAATTGGGGATGAAGGCTGCAACGACTAAAGTTTTATCATAGATTCGATTCCTGTCCCTTTCAGCTTATCATCAAAAATCAGATTCGGGTTTGGTACTTGATATCTGCCTCTAATTTTATCCACAAGTGACCCTGCGAAAGCCTCTTATCATGGCGACTAATGAACCCAAACCAGAAATAGCCAAAGCTATTAGGAGAAAAGTAATAATATTATACAATAATAATAAAGGAAATATATGTTGGGGTCCCCGAGGTTGACAATTAATATACACCAATATTTTTCAACAAAATTTTATACTAAAATGGATGATAAACAATATCCACTCGTAATAAAGAAGAATTTCATAAACCTAACACTGCAAAGCAATGAAATCTAACAGGATTTATACCTTATGCCCAAGCTCATTAGCTAGATCGCTGTTTTTGGAATGACAGTAGAGTTGAATAGGGATTCAGTGACACCCCACAGTTTTCTTCTAATTTTCTCACATTTCCGACATATCTATGCTAGACCACATTTTCTTCATATGCTTCAACAAAAACTGAATTTCGCAACAGATGCAGAAGCAGATATGAGGATTCTGTTGTTTTCCATTAAGCTACACATTTAAGACACATTTGAAAATTGAAAAAGTATTCATCTCACTTGTTTCATTTTAAAAAAATTTAGTATTTAGTTTTTATAATGATTTATTATTATTTCATTGAATAAAGAAACGAAAATTTCAAAAACTCTACTTATAAATAAATATAACCCTGGGTGAAGCTGGCGACTCATCTGTACTTTTATCGCCAAGAAGATTCCCTGGCATATTTGCTTAGCCAGATAAACCAGCGGAGCGAGTCTAACAAGTAATGGTGAATGCTCTTTAAAAAAATACAACCTGTCGACCTAATTTTAAACAAATGCGATAGATCTGTAAGGTCATCATGGAACTTTTAAAGGTTGATTTGAGAAAAGTTTCTCCAAGTAATTAAATTGGGGATAAGATGGCATAGTGGGTTGTTGTTCAATTCGGAGCGCCGATACTAAGGTTCTGTTCCCAGCAGAAGTAAACCTGTCCAAAAATCCGGGTGATGCGACTCACCTGTATTTCTATCGCTAAGGAGCTCCCTGGCATATTATTCCAGTGCGACAAGCTAACAGAGCGAGTTTAACCAGTAATGATGAAAACTCTTTAAAAAAAAGTAATTAAATAGATCTTAATGGATAAAGAGATTATTCAGAAAGCATGAAAAGATTCTTCCAAAAATATGAAGTATTAGATAATTCATTACCTGACTATATAATGTCCTTAATTTAGCAGCAAGTAGATCAGCCAATAACTTTTCGGTAATCATATTTCTATGCTGTTCCAAACAAGTCAAGGAAGCTGTCGCTACACAAGGCAAACAAGCGTCATGGGTGGCTTTATCGAATTTGTGTTTAAGAATCCAGTTCAACCAGCAAAGGGCAACCATTGGTGATTTGCGATTAACCTAGAACTTAACTCTTTCCACTACAAAAACTTTTGCGATAAATTATTTTTGTAGTACTTAAAACCGTAGAAGGACTTACATTTTCTCGAATGTATCGCCCACAAGCCATTTCGAGTCCTTTGGCTTGGAACCGTTTCGATAGTCTCATACAAGTTTCCAAAGTATCATCTAAATCTACCATTTATATTATAAATAAGAATAAATAATTTAATTTCTTCCTCGATGTTTCGTTCCTAAGCTTCCATATAATGAAAACGATAAATCTTCTTTGCAAAATTTCTGCAGATTATATGCATTAACCTTCTTTTACCTAATCTACGCTAAAATCTTTTAAATCTACAATAATTTTTTAACAGCAAAATGCAACAAACCACCAATATCCTTGACAATCGGTGCTTGAATGGAACATTCTAAAAACCATTTAAACTGCGTTGATGGAGGTGGATGTTTAAATGATGAAACGACAATCGCAAATTCGTTCAATGAATTTTGATGTGCTCCTGTCATTGGTACACAATTATTGGCCAAGAATAATAAACGAAAATATTCACTAGCATGTGAAAGCTGATGCTTACATACTAGAAATTTGGTATCCTGAAATTTTTCGGATGAGAACATTTAATAAAAATTAAAATACAGTTGGGATTAGGGAATGCTTTTCAAATAAAAGTGTAAACTATGTTCAAAACTTCCACTACAAATTGCTTTTTTCCTTTTATTAATTGCTTTATTCTTCCTCACTTCCTGTGCTTTATTTGTTGTTTTAATGTTTAACTTCGCGAAAAAAAGAATAAAAGAACTAAAAGTTTAGAAAAACTATACATAAAAAATTGAACTACTTCAAGTAATAAAATATTTTGTGCATTATTCATCCTTTATGAACCACTGATTACAATTGAATTGGCAAGTTAATGAAAGCCATTCTTTGTAAAAAAAAATCATCTTATTTATCAACGAAAAGGTTGCACTAAACAACATATGTTCATTTATCAATGATTTGACTGGCTCACACTTAATATTTTACCAACATTTTTCTAATTTATAAATTATTGGCATCTTTTGGCAGAGAATGGGTATGTCTGAATTTTCAATGATAGTTGCAAGAGTTTCCGAATTTCTATTTTAATTGTCACCTCAAATGCAATAACTCGACAGCAGTTGTCCAAATTACATAAATTCGATAACAGCCTGGTAGAATTTGAAACAAATTAAAGTAATCAGAAAGAAAAAAAAACGTATGAAAAGTGGAAACAAAGCTGTTACATTTTAGTGGAAATGAAGAAATAAATTCGACCTGTACGACAAGAGCAACAGAGCAGCCTTCATTATAGCACTGAGGTGAGAGATAATCAAGAACAGTAGAAATATGCCGAGTCTTCTTTTGAGGTGATCTGCAATTTGAAGATATTTGTGATGAAAATCTTATTGTTCGTATACAATATGTGACTCGATTTTAAATTTGAATCATCACACAAAACAAATGAGTTCTTCCTTTAACAACAACTACGTCTGATTTAGATAGTACCACGAGCTAATACGAGATCTTTTCGCCACAGAACTGCTTGAAAAAATAGGTAAGTCGCAAGCAACGTTTGGATTTCGATTTACTCTCATCAAGGAGGAGGAATCAGGCCGTGATGAAGTGCAACCTTTTCCGAGATTCGACAATATGGCAGAACTTAAAATTGTTAAAAAAGTACTTTGATGAATATTAATAAATCAAAGGAATTAAATAAACAAATACTTCGATCTACTTTTCTTTTGGCTGTCATCAATCGATGTATAAGGAGATTTTGTCGGACTGTGAGAACGAGGTCTCACTGAATGTTGTTGACGACATTGGTGAAGATGCTCGCGTTCCATCAAGCCACGTTCAGAAATATTCTGGCTAGTGGATGATTGGTTGGACTGTTTGCGAATTTGCGGATGCTCATCACTTATTTCCCACTAAAACGATATAAAAAATAAAATGCATTTTCGCATTATTCATAAATCTATCGCGATTTTTTTTTCTCATCTTATCGAGTAATGATAAACCTATGAAAATCATTTAAGCCAGTAAATCATTGGAGAAGAGAAATATAAATGGATTTCTAAAATCTTGGATTCAATTCCATAAGAGTCGATGAAATTCATTCAACGGCATTATGCCATTTGCAGATTTTTTAAATCAAATCGGTGTTAAAAGAATCCAAATTTTTCGCTAGCAATCATCCGTGATAAAGTAGTTTCTCAGTTTACAACAGCTTATTTACGAATGGTGTTACTAGCGGACAAATATTGCATTTTCAATTCCATGCGGATCAATCAGTCTTCTAACCTATAATCTTTCTACAAAAATTAATAATAGGGTTAGAATTTCCCGAGTTTACTTAATAATTTATTTACGAAAAAGTTGACCGAAGCAAAAATTAATAGCTGTCATGAATGAATCGTAAAAAAACAATAAATTGCTTTTTCTTTCTGAGCAAAACAACTTTATTCATTTTTTCTCAAATCTTTGTGAGTAACGAAAGTAAAAACTTAATATTGCCGCTAAGAATCGGCACTATATACGATATTCAAAATCGATGAAATCTCATGAAATCACTAGTATTTACGAACTGAACAAAAATAGTTCCGAACCTCGTTTATTTCTGCAAAATTCGTTTGGTTTTCGGTAAGCTTCTTGGCGTCTTTCGATTTTTCTGATATTTGAGATTTGCTTGAATGTCTGCTTACAGTTGTAACGTTCGTTCTCGTTAAATTCGCAGATAAATGTTGCAATTCATGCTGAAATATTTCATTCAGAATTTTTTCAACATATCTATCTCATCTTAAAAAAATAACCTATCAATAAGCTTTCATCTCCCAAGTGAATACTAAAAAATATTAAAAAATATATCGAGTGAAGTAGGGCGATTGAGATTTATGACGTTACCAGCGTATTATGGTATTTGAGTGCTATCGCATTAAAGTTCACATGTTATTTATATATTCGATTCCAACTGACTTTCTAGCGAAATTGCCTCATCCTAATGACCAGTGGAGCTAATTAGAAATGGTGAGTATTAACCACAAACAAACTACTATAATGAGTTTATATTATTTAATTTAATCCAATGTATTTCTTACAGTTCTAGCGATTTTAGCGAAATGAGATACTTTTCACTGGTAATTTATAGGAAGAAATGTGTATGTTTATAGGAACAAATGTGTTTTAACTGAGGATTATATTAATAAGAAAATATTGAAAGATTAACCAAGTTTTCAGCAATAAAACATGGTACCTATAGAAAATTTCATAGCTAATTTATATGAATATTAATGCATTGTTAAATCGGATAGAGAAGGCAGTATTCATACAATGAATGATGAAACAAAAAATAAAGGATTTTACTTCGTTAGATGGTGAGAGCCTGCTGTTGGTAAAATGTGACGAATAAATTGGTGCTGGTCGGTGCGGTATTTTTTGATTTAATAGCGATAACTGCTGCACATTTAGCGCTGCTTGTTGATTTTGTCTACAGCATCCATAAAATTCATCCTTTAAAAACATTTTAAACATTCGTTCGATTAAAATTTCAATTGGTAATATCGATTCCAAGAATAAACAATTTTATATTTCTATTTCTATTTTCATTACCACATGATCCCAAGAAGCAAAAATTTTTAAAATTGCGTTTCTAAATTACCGCTAAATTGTACAAATCGAATTATGTCTCCTATAGGAGCCAATTTATCTTTAAAAAACTAAGGTTTTGCTTGCTACTCACTTGCACTTCAAACGCTATAGCAAAAATTCATCGTATTACTAACCGTAGCATAAATGAAATATTAAGCACTAACTATTTATTTACTATTTAGTACTATTATATTCCTGTAATTATGCGAGAAATTCTATATAAACGATTTTTATATCATAGAATCGCACTCTGTCAAAAAGTTTCAATAGTTGATATCATTTTAGTGGTAAGTGTTCTTAGGAAAAATTTCAAAGAGAATCTAGACCATCTAGTTTCCAGTGTCTATCGCTGAAAGTTTTCATATATCTTTCGGTAAAAATATTGGCATTATCAATGATAATTCGTCCATTATCTAAATCTGCTTATCATTAATCTTATCTTATATAACATATCTTATATATCTTATAACTTATAAGATTTGAATTGGTCTTCTAAGCTGGGTAATGTAGCGTTAAAGGAATGAATTAAGAACTCACATTGGAACGAGGTGGCACATTTAAATTATAGCATGGATATGGTGGACTATCACTGATATTGTTAACTGTATGCGACCATAGATGCAAGTCATTATGTCTACGCTTCACAGGTGAATGCGAACGAGATTTCGTTCGTGCGACCATTTTTCTAAGAAAATTTACCATAATAGCAGTTTTTGATAGAAAACGTTCCAAAAAACCCTAGAAAAATACAATTAGAACGATTTAAAGTCGTTTAAAATCCGAGGGAAAAAATCGACATTATTTTGAAATGATAATTGCAAGCATATTTTGCTTTTTATCAAAGATAAGAAAAACGAAATAAAACTACGACAAAAACTGTGATCACTTTTTTTTGAACGCAAAGATGAATAAAAATTGCATAGATAGAATGTAGCTAGGATACATAGCTTGAGTTCATAACACTTTAGGGTCTTTTCGCTCAGAAATATCCTTAGATTGTTTTTTTTTTTTTGATAGAAAATGAAGGATAATAATCATAGCACATCTTCAATATAAATTAAAGTCGGTTAATTGCTTTACAAGCAATGACAAAAAACATCATTGAACTCATTAGATTTCCACTTCCAGTGATATAACTTCTAATGGATTTAATTTTAATGATATGTTTATTTCAGGAAAGTTTTAGGAATATATTAAATTAAAAGAAATCAGCTGCTTTAAAGAAATGATTAAAGATAATCAAGATCCATCGTACTCTATAATCTACACTCAATTAATATTTCTTGTTCTAATTGATTATCAAATAATTTTTAATTTTGTTCCAGATTTGATAAGTTGAATGCTTTTCCGAGTCTAAACTAGCTTAAATTCAGTGTCATTCAACGATTCAGCGATAAAAAGCGCACATAATTCATATGGAAATTAACGAAGATGAATGAATTTCATCATCGACCAACAAAGAATTAAAAGAAAAAGCATTTTTGTTTGATGAATAAAATATGAGATTTTTGCATTGATCGACTTCAAAACAGTTGTTCATTAGTTTGATAAGATAAAATTTTATTTCGAAATATCAAACAGCTGAATGAGACGTGCACGGCAAAGTTTGTGCAAAACCTTGACTTTTAGGAAAATATTGTTCGGAAACGTGAAGAAATTTTCAGAACAAAGAAGTGAATGGAATGCATTTACAAAATGAGATGTTATGACTAAATCTTTTAATCTTTTACCAGCTGTTGCAGAACAATTGTCGATAACTTTGCAATTGCTAAATGACTTGTCTAATGCTCAGTTCCGACAGTTAATTCGATCATAAATGTGGCAATTAACGAGGATATCATTACCGCTTTTTTTGTAATGCTAATATCGCTTACAAGAAGCAGCAGAATGAATGATTTTTATCGGTGCTGAATACGCTAACTTTAGACTATAAGAAAAGAATTATAAAAGCTGAGGGATTTGGGAAAAACCTGCATTTCTTTTTTGAAACAAGAAAGTATAAATATTTCTCAAAACTAGAATCGAATTTCATATTTTGTTCATTGTTCTATAGAACGGAATTTTTGGTTTATTTATAGAGAAGCGAAAGCGAAACAAATATTGTGGATGAATTACAGCCCACCGATATGCGCAATTTACAGGTAAAGTCTTGTCAGCGATGTTTTTAAAGAGCACGTACCATTGATGGTTGGACTCGCTCCGTTGGCTTATCGAACTAGAGCTCTTTCGAAATAGAAGCACAGTCGCCAGCATAACCTTGCCATTATTTACTGTATGGAGTATATTTATATCTGTATTAATTTAATAAGAATGCTTTTCATAATACAATAAAAAATAAGAAAATATAAAATAACCGTGCGAAAAAATGCTATAAACAATATTTAAAAGGGGGATATGGATTAAACAGAGAGGTGTGTTTCCACCATGGATTCAAGCATCATGGGTTCAGTCCCTATCCCTTGACGAGAGTAATCCTATCGTTAAAAGTGAAATGCTATGCTGCTGAGAAATTATCTGTACATCTCCTAGATCCAAATGACTGTCTAGTGAAAAGGTTGCACCCTTAGTCAATATGGCCAACCAAGCCAGAATTAGTGAGCATAAGATGAACTACGAACTGAATAATTCTACTTTATGATTATTTTCATTAACTTAGGTCATTCATTCATAAATGAGGAATTAAGAACATAAGAAGTTGAAACACTATTCAGATATCATTGAAATATCATTGTTTCTACGAAGCTTTACGACTTAATAAAACTACAATTAATGATATATCGAAAAAATGTAAAAATGAGATGCCATATGTAAATTAATGTACTTGAAAGCAAATGAAGCAAACGAACCCAGGCGTGGAATGACTCGGTGGGTTGTTGCTCTCATTTCGGAGCTGTGATTCTACTCCTGTAGGCAGAAGTAAGCCTGTCTTTCAAAGGTCCTGATGTTCACTTTTAACTTTGCCTCTCCAAGTGATTCTCCGATTCTTATGAAAAAAGGAACCAATGATGTGAACCAGAATGTAGGAAAAAGACTCAGGTTAGTAAGATGAAGAATCGACGGAAACGTTTTGTCTATGACATAGCGTTTCACTTTCAATGCTGAAGCAAAAATTTTACTAGAAAAAATAAGAATAAAAATGCCAAATGGGGACATCAGATATTCTTATGGAATATCGTAAAAATCACAAAGAGTAAGAAGCAATGAACTGTTTGGACTTATCTTATACATAATGATTCTTCGCTTGCCTCTTTGACGAACAAAACTGTACACAAAAAATTTGGATAGTGCTGCGCCCTTCTATCCTCAAGCACTTCTCAACATATATTAATCAAAAGCTTTATAGCATTTTCGAAAACGAAAATCGAATTTTTAAATCTTTTATACAGTGGAAAATATTGTAAATTCCATTTACTCTTCGATATTCTTGCAATAAAAAAGAATAAGGCCAACAGTTATAAGCGATTAAGAAATGAAGGAAATTTTTATTCTCCTAATTATTCTCTTTGCTATAGGCATCTAAGAAAATTTTTTAAATATAATAGTTTTTGTGTGATGGAAGTAATTAAATTCTGAAGGCGCCACATAAATATTCAACATAATAGGCATTTAAAACGCTGAAAAAAACATCTACCAACCGAATTAATGATATATATTTACTAGTAAAAAGATCCCTTTTACGGTGGACAGAAATGCATTCGACTCCTGGTATGACCCCTTGACATTTCCTCAAAATTCATAATATACTCTTCAACATTGCAATTCGCAGTGATTCGACCTTTTGCAATTTTACAACTTGTAACAGCAAATTCTACCAAGGGAATTGGTGGAAGTTATGATATCAAAATGGAGCTTCTTAGATGAACGAAACTGCGAAAAAAAATTTGGATGGTGCATATTTGAATATGAAAATGGAAGTGATGATATTAATCTGGGGCTGGAAGAATTAAAACAGTAGGAAAAAGGTCGAAGCCACATTCATTTATAGATTATAGCAAAAAATGCAGCGAAAGATGGAGAGATGGTAGTTTCAAGCTAGTGTTTGAGTTTGGGAAGGGTTTTCACAGAACATACAGTTTTCACAAATATAATGAGTTCAAGGACATGGCTATTAGGGTTTCAGCACTGGCAGAGGAGACTTCGCAAGGAGCGCTAGAGTTGAAAGCCTTACAAGAATGAATTAGAACAAATGGATAATTTAAAGAAGTTTATAAAAATCGAGCGGAAGCAGTTTACTTAGTTTTGCTGGCCGAATGTCAAAATAAAATTCTTCACTACAGCAATCACCACACAATTCTGAAATTCTGCCTGAATTTTGCAATTGCTATTACAACCAATGCAATATAATGAAGCAAACGTGGTTGTAATTATTATTCTTTATCTATAAAATTTTCATTGTGTAATTTTCCATTTATTATAAAGAAATTAAATTACTTCAACTCATCACAATATTACAATATGAACTATAAACTAATCATTTATAATTTTAGAATTTTCGAATTATTTAAACAAAATTTTCCGAATAAATCCAAAAAATCTGAAATTAAAAATATCTTAAAAATCTTATAAAAGCATTTCAAATATTTCTAACCGTATATAATACAATATATTTCAATTTTTTATTATAACCGATAAGAAATACAAAGTGGAAAATTATTACAATTACCATATAAACATAAAAATTTGCATTCTTTTTAACATCGCAACCCAAATGTATTATCGATATAATTCTTCTTTTAAATGTAAAAATTTAAAATAGAAAAACTTCACCATTAAGATGAAAAATATTAATTTTATGAACTTATTGAGTTTTTTAACGCGAAATGCAAATTGGTCGACATGCATTACATTTTTATTTGCTTAATTTTCTGGCAAACATTAATAAAATAAGATAGACGTAAGAAAAAAAAAACGCCATGAAATCATAAATTTAAAAATTTAAATTTAAAACTTTTCAAATATTTTTCGAAAAAACGATGAGAAAACGCTAATAAAAAAATATTCAATTTTTCTTGAGCAATATTGTGAGACCATAGAACTAGCTGCTAAAGCAACTATGTATTAAGACTTCTTACAGGTAGATAACTGAAATAATTAACCCGCATATGAAAAATTATGATCAAAATGTGGGATAAAGGCTCATTAATTGGTCGTATTAGTAAAAAAACAGAAAAAATGGAACAAAAACTTCTGAAGAAACAAAATTTATGGATTTAAATTAATGAAAGAGCATTTATTAAGATCGAAATCGCAAACCCTGAGAAAAGGTTAATTCGACCAGACTAGAACAAAATTCCTTCTTTCCCAGTGATCCGGTGGTATTTTCGATACAAAACATTGAAAGTCAAAATGTACAAAACAAATAAAATCTCAGAAAGATGAATCTTATGAATTAATGTTTATCACAGAGCTCTTAGAACTAAATAAAGAAAAAACAGGAATATGAACCACTCTATCTAGCAAAGGATAGGGGTATTCTAAATAATTTACAATAACTATCAATGAGATCATATGCAAAACTGGCTACTAGGAAACGTATAAACAAAATAAGGAGCTAAAGGACCTGGACTTCTACCAACCTATAAAAGTTTTAAATACCAACCAAAGTACCATTAAAATTACAAATTCTAAATTAAAATAGCTTCACATAGATTGAGCATTATACATTATTTTCCAAATTTACGATATGAAAACCGCAAAAAATCCGGAAATATGGAGGGAAATTGGCAAAAAATTAGTGCAAAAATAAGAAAAAAACCAAAATCATGCGGGAGAAATTAAAAGACTTCTTATGATTCAAAAAAAATTGACGAAAATGGAAGATATATCCCAGAGAATGGAAAAATATACAATTTATACTAACTTTCAACAAAAAAAATGAAAAGTAGCATTGATAGATAAACGGGATATACTGAGATTATAACCTCCGATTACGCTGCTGTATTTCTGTAATAAAATGATAAATCAATTATTAACTGGTAAAATGATTTTAAAATCTAAGCGTTTAAAAGATCACTTTTGTGAAATGAAGACCGATATATTCCATATCACAATATTATAAAATCATCGAAAAAATCAATTTATTCTCACAACATTCGAAATTAATTTTTTTTCTAGCAACCAAAGTCTTTTCCAAAATAGATTAAAGAAAACGAACTGATGAAAACCTGAATTCTTCTCGGATGAGATCTGCCAAAGACCACTTGGTTTCTGCCGAAGTTTAGCTAGCAATGCCGAAAAACCATGTTTACATGTCTCATTTGTTTCCTTATTTGACTTGAAACTCCGAACTATATCCAAATGCGGATCCTAAATCCTTAACATAGACAAAAAAATGGATCATTGATAATCTTAAAACAGTGAAGGCTGATGATCTAACTGCCAAAATTAAAATGATATTGAGTAACAAGGCAAAACTACCTCTATTTCATCTGAAAATCCAATAAATAACACGAAAAAATTGAAGAATAGAAATTTAACGTAATATTTAAAAAATAAGGATCAACAGTAAATGGATATTTAGTAATATAATAAGTCTGATATGTAATATACCTTTTTATTTTCACTGCCAGAAGTACTGGAGCGAGATGCTCTTTTCTGCAGATTTATCCTAAAGAACAAGTAAATAAAAAAGCTTTGTGAACTACAAGAAATAAAAACAATCTAAAACAAATTGGCTTAACGAGCACACCTTTCAGTTGTAAGCACGGCTCCATCTAATTCTTTTGATTTGCCATCACGCTGCGAATGATGACTTATTTTCCGCTTTCGTAAGCGAGATTGGGTATTTCGATTACGAGATATTTCAAATTTGCCACTGGATAACTTACTTCGTGATCTAAAAATAACGTAAAAAAATGGGTAATGGCATTTTTTGCATTCATATCTTGTTTATTTACTAATAGGCTATCAAAAATCGTTATCATTACCGATGACGATATCTTGGATTTCTACGACCTTCTTCAACCAGTAGACGTCGATCTTTGCTCATTTCACAGGATTCCGATAAGTGGGAATGGAGTGCTTTGATTCGATTAGGTTGATTTTCACTAATATCAACATTGGATCGCAAGTTCCTTTCAAATTCAATCTAAAATGAACCGTCCAACATTTTAATATGGAAACTACATTAGATTTTCACTAGATTAATCAACTAATTTCTGGAAACGATAAAATAGACTCATAAATGCGCAGCACAATTTACCAGAGAAGAATATAACCATTCTTAGCTTTAACTACTGGAATAATTTACCTATTAATACAGTTTTTGCACCATTAATATTCAAATTTAAAAGTAAATAAAATAGGATAATCTTGATATGATATTACTTAACGCGATCTCAGTATATTTAGAATAACAATCTTTTTTTCTGTTATATCTTTTAATTAATATTATATTGTCAATGATTACGCTCTTATTATTAATACGAACGTACATAACAAGTGCATTGTTGCTCCATTTTCTTTTAAATAATTAGAATCAGAGAACTTACTGCGAATTCAGAACTGTTCGATAAGTTGGGGTCATTAGCTCGACTGTGCTGCTGCACAGGCAGAGATTTAATCGGCTCTGTCGAACCGCATGTCATCTTAAAAGGACCAGTCAAGTATCCTGAATTCATCTGACTGTTCCCATACCAATTTTCATGATAAATATCACCGTATGGTAGCACACTATTCAACGACAATAAACTGCGACCCGAAGTCAATCTAACACATGAAGACGCGTCACAAGCCAAAAGGGCGACCGATTCTACATCTGGTTCGCCAGCCATAATTTCTAATTTGGATGAGATGGCTTTAGCCTGCAAAAATTCAAAAATTCTTTCGCCTTGTGAGAAATCAATTTAAATCAGAATATCATAAATTGCTTGTAAATTACGCCATTTAAGATCTTAATATTGGATGAATTTCTTGCTGACAAAACGCTCTGTTCGCAACTGAAATACCTGAGCTTCATATTCAGGTCGAGTTACCAACTGATCTCTGATTTCCGTCAATATTTCACCTAATCTATTTTTTCCGCGCCATTTCGATGGACACAAAGCCAAATGATTCTTGATGTCCAATCCTCAAAAAATAATTATCTTCGATTAAGAATCATTTAATATTTGAAAAAAAATTAAATCATTACAGCAAAAGTCAATTACGATAGAACTTATAGATTATACTAAAAAATTTCCACGATGACAACAATTTTAATTCATCTCTGTATAAAAAAAAGCTGACGAATTAAATACCGATTCCCCAATATACGTCAGTAGGCGAACATTCTACTAGCCTTGTGCCCTGCGTGTAAAACAAATCGTGACGCAAACGATCATTTTGTGTATATTTTGCCCATAGTCCACGCCGCATAACATCTTCCCTCATGCAGTCCCACCTACAAATCTTAATGATTGAATAAACGTTTTCTATAAAGAAGACAACAAAAGTTATGGGTCTCAAAGGAAAAAGCCAACTGCATAAAATTATGGAACAATAAGAAATAAGTTTGATTTTACTTTTTTGTATCAAAATTTTTCAATGCCTTTGCAATACTTTTGATTTTATTCGCCTTTTTTTCTTTCATAATTTTTTCTGCTGCTTCCATATCTCCGCATGAAAGTGCTTTACAATACCTGAAATTAAATCTGCTAATATAGAAAATAAATAAAAGGATTTTAAAAAAATATAACTGAATAAATTTCAAAATTAATAAACTACTGTAATAATAAATTTAAACCATTTATTAATAATTTTAATAAATAATAATTAATAAATGAATTTAACAATAAATTTAATAAATATGAAAAAATAGTAATAATTAAAACGAAATAGTAAAATGAAGGACAAAAAAAACTTATACATGTAATACTGTTCGGTACAGTTGAATCCCAACGTTTGTTCCACGCCATTTACGTCTTGTTCAGTCAGCAAAAAATGACAAGGATGAAAATTTGAAAATGGACTTTGGATTGAGTAAAATAGTGTGAGCCTTAAACCGTTTTCAGCACTCACTATAAAGGTATTTGTTCGCATTTTTCCATATCAAAATTGCCCAATTTTTGTGATCTTTCTTAAAAATCTAAATTTTATCAAAATTATTAAAAATTATACTGCATGTCGTAATTCCAATTCCAAAATTCCAATCACAAAAAAATGGTTATTTATAATTTTAAAATTTGCTCGACAGAATTTAAACGCCGGATAATATATTGTTTCGACTGAAGTCAATCATAGGAGGTCCAACTGCAAACCCTTCATAGGAATAAAAGCTTGTCATTAGAATTGAAATCTTGGTGTTGGGAACAAATTTTACTTCTCCCGTGATTTTGTGGCGAGAGAATTTCATCTCAACAGCTCAGGCCAGTCAAAGCAGCAATAGTGAGAGGTGTCAGAAAAGGTGGTATGTTGTTTCGACAGGTCAAGCAAGCGCGATTCCAGTCTCCTTAATGGCCACAAGTTTGCCGAACATCTCCCCACAAGTGACTCTCGGGCAATGCCCCTTCGCCTTAGTGCCAGGGCAGCAAGCCACCTTTGACTGCCGCCATTTTTTCACATACGCATTTACATAAAGTTCTGGAAATTTTCAAAACAAAGTAGATAATCTTTGCTTATTTGTTTAAAAGGTTCTAATGAAAAAAATAGTGAATAAAATTGGTTCGACGATAAAAAATTTGTTAACACGATAAATTATTAAGTTTTATAGGGAAAATTTTTAGAAAAGCAGATGATTTGACCTTCGGTCTGAAAGTGATTTTTTGCAACTAATTTTAGTGAACAAAACATAACGAAACGACTAATAAATTCCTGAAACTAATGGAACTTGTCCAGGCGAACAAAAATTGAAATTCCCTTTCAGGATCCTTAAAAATTAAAAATGTCGTTTATTCTTACATACAGTAATAAACCTGCAGAATAAACCCCTCTCTCTAATAAACCTACAGAAGAAAAACCGGTCGATGTGAAAGCACTTGTTGGAAAACACAGTGCGTTGGCAAATTTCCAGCGTCACACTTTTTCGCGGATTTTCAAAAAGTATTTAAATAATTCCACGACAAGCAAAATCCAAGAATTCAGCTTTGATACTTCCTGGCTACTTGGCTAATTATACATCACTGTTATTTCATTTAAATCAGAGTAGAATCGCTCAGTTTGTTGTTGCTCTCATTTCGGGAAGGATTCGTTGGTGGTGGGATTTTATTCCTGGCAAGAATATCTTTGTCTTTCAAAAATCCGAATACGCTGGCTTTAAATTTTTTAGCCACATGATTCCTGTGCAAAATTTGACTGATTTTAGTCGGCAGAACGAGCCTAAACAAAAGCCATATGGAAAAAAATATCAAAAAAAAACCAGTTGAAAAGAAATACGTAGTCAACAATTATCAGTTTTACGTGAAGTTTTAAGCTTTAAGTGCAGTGGAAAGCAATGTCTTCTAATAGCACTCACCATTTCTGCTTAGGCTCAATTGGCTATTACCCCAAAGGTCGGAAACTCATCTCAAATGCCCCCTCAGCACTGGCATGAATTGTCAGTGTCAATCATCAGCCATCGGTGAAACATCTCGTTCAAACTTTTTAACTTTTTAATGAAAGAAAAGCAAAATTATGATAGGACATTTTTGTATTGATAAATAATTCTTCTTAGAATGAAAAAATTAGCATGCGAAGAAGGCTGAAAAACATGGATAAAATTTTTTGGAATCCTTGGACTACAAGTCCGAGTTCTGTCAGTGTTGCATTCATTTAGTTTCATATACTTTCTATCAATTTATAATTCGAACCACTTTCTACTTCGTTACTTCGATTTTTTCAGTTTAGGGGAAATTTTTTTTTAGAATGGATTTTTTTGCAAAAAAATGTTGAAGTAATTACGGTATTTAACAGGGCCATCGATACGTAAAAAACCAACAATCAAACGACGAAATTAAGTGGTTTAGAAATTTTAGAAAATTAAACTTGGAAACCTGTTTTGGCATTTCGAAAAAAATTTTCCGTTCGCCAGAAACTATTAAAGTGCTTTTAAAATTTTTATAAGAATTTTATGAATTTTTGCTTCTCGAAAAATATTCTTTTTTTATTTTATAGCGATTTATTTTCATCTAAAAAAATTTCAAGTTTTTTAATTTCATCAAAACGAATTCCGTTCAACTTTATTCGATATAACTCGTAAATCGGAATAGCGATGTTCGCAAAAGTTTGGTGACTGCTAAATGACTCAAATATTTTTCTTTCAGCTTTGCCGTTTCACCACTGAAGGGCACCGTGACGCAGAAAAAACGACACAGCTTCAGCACTGCCACTCCTCTCCTTTTAATAAAAGAGTAAAGCAAATTTTTTGTAACCGTCGACTTTGCAAAATTCCCCTTTATTTTTTATTTTATAATTTCTAATCATGAAGATTAATTTGTTCTTCTTAGTTACGAGGTTTAAGCTGGGATCTGCTGAAGGTCATAAAAAATCTGAAGCCCGAAGTGACCTTGCATACAACCTTATGTTAACAACAAAATATAATGAAAATTCGAAATACTCGATAGGGCGGAGTTTAAATTTGATGTGTGCGTATCGAGAGCGGTTCTCCAATTAAAATTTAGGTCTCTCGCATAGATGGGTGCTTCTGAGAAAGGGAAAGGTGAATGGGGTGAATTTTATGGTGCTTTTCGAACTGAAATGGAGTTTGATGGGATTTTTTAGTAATATTTTAATAAGTTTTGAATTGTTAGAAGTTTAATTTACGGGAAAAGAATTGAAATTTTCTACCATTTTTTGAACAAATTTAAATAGATCAATTTCTGAAGGTTCTTTCTTTTTTTGACGTAAATTTTTAAAAATATTATTTAAAATTTTTAAAATATCAATTTTCATAATTATTTTATCAAAATTCGTTGTATAGAAGCATTCAAATTTGTTCAAAAAGTTTTTATATTTATATTTCCAATTTATTTTTTATTGTTCAATATTGCTTATTTTTCGTATTCTTTTAAAGTTTCGATAAATCGATTGTTGGTCATTTTATTCGTGGATTAAGAAGTAGGATTGCTGAGTAATTCTTGCGCATGTTTTCATCTTAAATTTCGAACTTTAATCCGATGCGAGTAAATCTGTCACTGAAGAATGCCTAGTGCTTAGCACCTACTTTATACTTCTCTCTCCATAGGCTTTGTTAGGAATTGTGGGCATAAGCCACCTACTTTTGTTGACTGCACGACATTAATCAATTGCTCATGTGGTTTTTTTGCAAGATTTCTATATCAGTACATCCTTGTTCTGCAATGAGCCATTGCATGTTAGCATCCGCTCTACTCTTAGGTTAAAAGATCATCACCAGCTGTACCCAGTACTAGAAATCAATTATAATGAAGGACGTTATTATTTTATTTGTGGTTTTGTTTACATTTGGTATAATATATTTCTACGTGGAAAATCAGCTTCTCTATTGGCTGTTATTATAGTGATAACGAGTGTGATATCGTTTCAGATTTAAAGGCTATGTTTAATGGACCTCCACCATTACCGCTACCCTCAGCAAGTGATACAATTAATGATTGTGGCCTGACAGATCTCGATGATAGTAGTCGACTAACAGCAGTTGATGGTGATGATTTATTTTTAGAAAGAAGTAAAAATTTTCAACTGATTCGCGTCGACTTGCCAGATTTTCAAGAAGTTATTGGTGAATTAAATACTGATAGTAGCATTTTTTCTGATGAAGTTGTTCGAAATTTTCCGAAAGGGCAGCAAAATTCTGGTGAGAAAAAATTAGTACGTACAATGAATAGCTCAATAAATAATGATATTCCAGTTAATTGCTCAAAAAAACAACTTAAAATTGTGATTGCAAGTTCCAGTGAGAATGACCAACAAAAGGAAACCAATAAAAACTATATAACAGAAGTATCAAACTTGTGTGACAATAAAGAAATATCGAGCATGTCTGATTGTTATTTTACCAGTGAAGTTCGTAAAATATCAGAAAACAGTGAAAATTCTAATAAAAGTGAAGAAAATAAAATTAGTAATTGGAGAGATAAGTCAGATGTTGAAGAGCAAAAGCGTAAGGAATTAGAAGCTGTTCAAATTGTTCATACGGGAAATTCAGTCTTGCAAACATATGCAATTGAGCAAGTTGAAAGGAATAGTGGAGAATATGTTGACGGCAGCGACGAATTTGGCGATTTTGAAACTTTCGGTGATTTCGCAAGTTGTTCACATGAAGTTGGTCTTTTTGCTCAACGCTTTTTTTTAATGTGCCAGTTACTAATTCTTTTCAGTATTTTTTCTTATTCTTTAAAAAGGTTGATTTTTTGAGAACGGTAATCAAGAAAATGAAGAGAAAATGAATGAAGCCGTTGAAAGAGACTGGTTGAGAAATGAAACGAAAACTGAGCTCAGAAATGACTGGGTAGCAGATTTCGATATGGATTTTGATAATGATAAGTCTTCAGTAAGAAAAGAAGGTACAGATTTAAATAATTCTGCTCAGCGATTGGGTACAGATGATTCAGATTTGGAGTTGGATCATGAGGTTTGTGAAAATTTTTTATTAATTAGATTTTATTAGTCAAATGAAAGTTTCTTTTTTTTCAAGGAGTTAATGTTTGTAGTGGCAAGATCTGGAGTTCGCACGATAACATCATGAATTTTAGCCAAATTGATCTTTTTTTTACAGGATTTACCTGAACTTAGTAAAATTTTGGGCATATCACTTTGGGATGTTGAAGAAAATAGTGATGAGGAGAATGAAATATCATACAACTTATCAGGCATTGTAGAAAATTTGGATGCCATTAATCCAGCAGCAACTTCCATAAGGTACTGGTTCATATTAAATGGAATTGCAATTGGTAAATCTCTGAAACATTTTATTTCACATTTTATCGCATTTTCAGAATTTCATAGGTTATTCAATATTGAATTTCAGTATCTGGTAAATTATTTTAAGTTTTTAAGCTTTTTTTTGGTACCGTCTTTAATCTGTCAATTGTTATTTTTTTTTTTCAAGTGTCCTCACCATTACTGGTTAAACTCGCTCCGCTGGCTTGTCACACCGGACAAATATGCCAGGGAGTCCCTTGGCGATAGAAGTACAGGTAAATCGCCAGCATCACCCCTATTTTTGTACAGCTTCACTTCTACAGGGAATCGAACCTCAGCATCGGCACTCCCAATTGAGCAACTATCCACTGAGCCATTAATTGTTAATCTATACGTTTTTAATTTATCTTGCCATTTCTACTTGTTTTAGTTTGTGGGAATCGACCTGGCTAGCCACAAGTAACATTGAGGAAGCAAACGCTTTGAAATTTCAATGGGCTGTCTCGTCAAATCGATGTTTCTTTCTTCGGTCCTTGAAGATAGATACCAGAATAGTTATTTTTTTAAATATTTTTTTTGTTCAAAATCGAGTAGATTTTTTGAATTTTTTAAATTTTTTTTTCTGTTATATTTTTCGAAAATTTATGGAAAATTTTAAATGATTTTTAAACAAATTGCTGTAGGCGATTTCACGGAATATGAATTTGCCAGCCTTTGCCCAACAGCTTGGTGATCAAGAAGTTCTTCGTCCGATGGTAGCTATTGATGCCTCGGAAAAACGTCTTAATAAAGATGACGGCTCACCTAATTCCAGGTCTCGTCTTAATTAATTGATTATTGAAAAGTCTTGTAACGTTTTTGTTATTTCAGATTTTTTTTCAGAATTATTTTTTTCACAAATTAATGCATTCCTTATTAATTTATCAAATTAACTGCTTAATCTTGCTATTTTTCGTTTTGTAGATCACCCGAATTACGACAACGATTTTCAACTTCTGTGGTAGTTGATTCTTTAGCTGTGCCTCCAGCTCAGTTTGATTGGGGTGATTCTGGATTAACGAATCCATTAACATCTAGTTGTATGTTTTTGATAAATTTCACAATTAGTAGTTGGTAAATATATATATTTTCGTTTGAATGGACTTGATTTGCTTTGAATTTTTCCAGCCATTAGGCTTTTGCTTGGTTACAAAATAATCTACATGAATAATCTATTTTAGCGATTTCGGCAACATCGACGTTTCTGGATTTAGATTTTTTGGGAAACGTGAATTCAACGACTCCATCTTCCGATTGCATTTCATCTGCTTTACAAAAAGTTTCCTTTATCTCGAATTTTCAACATATGTTTAGATAAACTTTAGGCCAATGTTTTAGAATGGAATGTTGAGATATGCGGTGGTACCATCCAAATTCAT
This sequence comes from Dracunculus medinensis, assembly GCA_900625125.1. Lineage (NCBI taxonomy): Eukaryota > Metazoa > Nematoda > Chromadorea > Rhabditida > Dracunculidae > Dracunculus > Dracunculus medinensis. The sequence goes on from UYYG01001195.1 coordinate 34,192, forward strand.
TTTATGATTTTTATTGCAAAGTTAATTAATCTGAAATTATCGAGTTGCATAGTTTTAAGTGGTTAGTGCTCATCATTTCTGGTTAAGCTGGCTCCGCAGGCTGTTAATACGGTTTGAATTTTTGCCAGGAAGTTACTTAACGGTGAAAGTACAGATAACTTGCATGAATTGATTTTCCAGTATAGTTTAACTATTGCCATAGTCAGGAACGAATCTCTGATTGTCAAAACGGATCGAAGCAGCAGCACAATCCTAATTTTCCTGCCATTACCTAAGCTTTTAGAGCTAAGTATTCGTGAGTATTGTAGGAATTTGTTCTTTATCTGTTTTAAAATTTTTTGTAAGATAAGATTGAATTTTTAAAATTAATTCGATTGTAGATCGAGTCGATTTTTTAGTTAATCCACTTTCGTGTTATTAAACGGCATTAATCGAATTTCAATATATATCAGATCTGAAAATAAACAACTATTCTTTGCGTAAACCCTTCTTATTAATGTAAATTTTACTTATCTGCTGTAAAATTTGCTACATTTATTAAAGCTGTTGTTTTATTCTTAGGATCTGGCTGTTTTTGGGCTTGGTTCATATATATCAGATAATTCATCAGTGGAAATTTCGACTCGGCCAGATGGAGATGATGCAAAAAAACCGTTGGTTTCAACATATTAGAACTATCATTTGAATCAATTTTTTAAAAATAATTTCATTACAATAGTTATACATTATTTTGCAATACCTTTCACTAAAAAGCACAAAATGGATTTCGATACGTTTTTTTATCGTATGTCTAATTTATTACTTTTTTGAAGCATAGATATTTTAGAAATATACTCGAGGAATTGATGAGGCAAAGTAATACTGAGCGCCGATATACCTCACCAAATGAACTTTCACTGGATGCTAGAGCATTGCATGATCAGCTGCCTGATTTGGATTACATGTTGGCTGATGTTCTTTTATTTCCACTGATTAATCGATGATTTCATTTCAGTTTCGATTTCTTAAAAAATTAATAATTTTAATATAGACATATCATCTTAACGGGGTAATTCTTTCACAAGTGGCCTTGTATATGTGAAATATCCATTTCCATTTTCGTTTCCATAGACACTTTAATTTATATTGCATATTGCATTAGTATCCTTTTCATTTCATTTCTTAGGAATGTTTAATTTTTATTTATCTTAATTGGACTCTATGGGTATCGTGAATTTCATTTAACTTATGGTTCATTCCATATTTTATCAAGCGTTTTGAATTCCATGCTCATTATATTTGTTTTTATATTGTTTGATTATTTTTGCGGCATTGTTTTATGCCGGTTCGCTTTTTAAGCAGTTGTCAAATTATTGTTGCGAATATAAAGTATACTTATGACATTGACGAAAAGGAGGAGAAAAACTGTGGCTTAATGGGAATATTTTCAATAAGCTTTTTTTTCCTCAAAAAGGGGCCCCTTTGAGTTTATAACACTTATCGAATATTATGGCAGTTTCTCACAAACCTTGAGAATATTTTCAATAAATGTGCATCATTTTCATCCACTTAATTTGATTTATATAAAAAAGTTGCCCCTCTAAAATATCACTGGAAAAGAAAAGTAATTGATAAGTGGATGCACTAATTGATAAGTCGGCATCTTCTCTCTTTTTATCTGTATGAACTGTAGACTTTCGCATTTTATAACTTTACTCCATTAGTGCTTTATGGATCATTTAATTACTTGTGTGGATGAGATAGATTTTTAAATTTTTTGTATTTCTTATATTTCTTTCAGGATTATTTTTCATTAATATAAGGACAAGTTAAAATCTCATAGAATTTTCCTTATCCAATGCGTATTGGTAAATGGGGCACTTAAGGTTTCGTTGTTACTATATCTTTTCGTTTTATCATTTTATCATTTTGTGCTTGTGAAATAGCTTCAGCGACTGCAATGTATAGTTGTTATTTGTTTTATTTTCTCATAAATTTGTATGAATGCTTTGGAGGGTTTTATAGGACGATAATAATTTATTGTATCTCCTTTTTGATTTTAATTTGATATTGCTTGTGATTTTCATTTCATGAGCTGTGATAGGTATTGATATTATCCTCGAGGCGATTTAGTTGGATTGATTTGTGCATTTATGTTTAGAAATTCCTTCTTGGAGATTTCGCTTATTCTAAAAGCATTTTAACATATGGTTGATCAGAGAGTCGTTTAAGAGTTATTTGCTTTTTTTGGCTTTATTTACAAATATGGTCGTAATTAATTTCTCAAATAAGCAAGGTTGTGATAAATAAAGTTTAATGACACATGGCTGTTGCTCTGTTTAATTTTTTGGAAAAGTGGAAAAGATGGAAAAAATAGATCGTTGAATTTTATCAGTAGCGTAGCAATGACTCAGGGTGGAGAATGTGGGTTAAATTAGTTCGGTGGATTGTTGATTGTGTTGCGGTGGTTCAGTACTTAGGTTCTATTCTCGGCAGGAGTAAAAAATCTGCCGTTCAAAAATTCGGGCAATGCTGGCAATTCACCTTCCTATCACGAAATGATCTATCTTTGCAAAATTTGTTTGGTCCAGCAATCCAATAGAACGAGAATAACCAGCGATGGTGAATGCTTTTGGGAAAAAAACTAATGTCCGACAAAGCTGATTTTGACAATGGAGATGTCGTGCTTTTGAGTTTTTCATAAGCACTGCGTTCTTTTGCACATTGCAATCGCATATTTTGAGAAGAGAAGCTAAAAAATAAATAAATTCCTAGGGTACGGTCGAAAATGCTACGCACTTTTAATCTCGAATGGACAGCGCTACGATTGTTTTCATAAGTTTTTATTGCCAAAAAATTAAGTGAATAAACAATGTCCATGCCGCATTTTTCATTTGTTACTTTAATTGTTACCAACTTAAATATTATTTTGATATGTAGTTAGAATAAATTTTTCTGGATTTCCAGGTTTCTGCATGCTTTATTTTTTATGAAACGTTTTTTCTGATTTTTTATCGATCGTTAGACTATTGAATAAGATAGTGAGTATTTTCTGGAAGAAAGACATTGGAACATGATTTTCTTCCGTTTATCACAATTTTAAGACATACAAAACATGAATAGTTTGGAGTCAATTTTTAGATAAATAAGGTTTTAAATAAGAATTTGCAGAGTTTTGAAAATATTTAGCATAGTTTGGAATATCCTTGATATCCTGTTTTCGCTGTTGTCGCTGTTTTCTGAAATAGCTCGAGAGGTGTGAAAGTGAATTGTAAAAACCCAAGCTATAAGGCGACACAAAAGTGATCCAGACGGTTAATAAATCAACTGAAATAAATGAAACCAAATGATCACGGTCGATAGTCGTATAGATGTTTAAATGTCTGTAACACAAATGTCTGGGCTCTTCCTGAAAGTAAAGAAAGCAATTCGGCACTATTAGTGATTTATTGAATTCCATATTCATATATTCGGATTCGAGAATATAGTTGATATTTGTGATTTTAAACAATGTTGTTGCTTAAAATTATTTCAGACAGAAATAATTGCATAAGATGCTTGCAAAAAAACAGAAAGAGGCCACTTTGCAACTCGTCGAAATCGAAATTTGTTCGTTAGAGGAATATATTTTAAAATTGAATGTATTAATTCTTCATACACAAATAATAAAATTAAACAGAAATTGATAACCCTTTTAAAGTACCTTTTGTTCTGAAAAGGAAGAATTCATTCCCGAAAAACATTTTACTCACAGCGAAGAGACAAGATAGACGAGTGGTTGTTGCGCATATTATCTGGGCTCCAGACTTCAGATCCTGCTCCTAGCAAGAGTAAATTGGAAAATCAGGATATTGCTAACAAACCATGTTTAATTCCTAGCTGGCCATATTTCGTCGGAGAATACTTTGAGGGTAGAAGGAATCACTTGGAATTAATCATAGTCTTAATTACAGATTTACTTTCATCAAGAGGAACAGAAGTCGAACCTAAGTTGATTTGAATATAGTGAAAGATGCAACATGCCATTCGATGATCCCAACATCCTTAAATCACAGCCTTTAAATGATTAAAATTTTGATTTGATCCTTGATTCTTTAAAGCTAACTAGCAGCGCTGTTAATAGATGCCAGCGATTCTTTGAAATAATGGCATCAAGAAAACCGTCAATTTATTATCAATTTGTCTAGATAAAAAATTAATGCTAACATTTGTTTTCGAGAGCAGCAAATGTCTTGCATTATCTGCAGTTATAATTTCAAAAACTATTATGATTCATTGTTAAAATTATATTTCAATATTTTATGCCAAGCAATTCAAGTAATGTAATTTCAGAATGATTATCGGTTATATAACACATTTACAGCCTTTATGTACTGGGAAATATGTGAGTTTTCATGGACCTTACATCATAGAAATATAAAATCGAAATGAATTTTCAGTTTAACAACAAAGTAATGAACAATTAAACAGAATAAATGCTTTGATTGTTAATTTTATAGGACTTATGACTTGTATTCCAAAATCTGGTAATCTTGGCTTTCGTGCGAAGAATTCAAATGATTTCAACAAATGATTCCTTTAGTAGGATTCTGGTGGATCTGCACAAATCAAATTCATGCCAATGCAAATGAGCGTAAACAGGTTTACTGCATTTCAAAACAGAAAGATTTTTGATATTTCTGACCTTTAATATTTTGAAGAGGTCCTGCTTGATTCGTGATTGCTTAAAATATAATCAGTCAGTAATACTGTTACTGAAACGTTGATTAGCAGGGAAAAAAGTTTTATGAAAAGTTTCTATTTTTTTTTAAAAATTAAAACATTACGTTCCATTTTCCTCCATTGGTAGTTCCTTCCAAATGAGAAAAAGGTTATAAATTACAATGCTTGAAATAATAATGATTTATGATGATATAGTGGTATCACTCTTTGATCTATGTCAATTATAAAAGGTTCGATTTGAGGACCCTGACGAATATGAGGAAGTAAGCATATCATTAAACAGCCAGGATATTGCTCGATAACAGCATATAATCGCATCACTAGCGAAAATTTCTTTATTAAGCTAACAGAGCTAGCTGCAACCAGAAAATTTTACTTTTGCTTTACTTTACTTTACTTTACTTTTACTTTTACTTACTTACTTTACGAGAGTTTTATTTTTTTTTAAAGCGCATTTCATAAAGAATTTTTTCATTAAATTTAATCATGATCTGCTTATATAAATTTAGGAAAAAAAAATTTGGCTTAATAATTAATATCTTTTAAAAGGTGGTAAAATAGAAATTTCGAACTCTGTGAAGATCTTTATACTCTTTAGGATCAAAGCATACTGAAAAAAAAACGGATAAAACTTTGATTTTTTCTCTATATTTACTTTGGCCGGTTGTTTAATTATCTTATCGTCAAGAAAATTTATTTGCCCCAAGAAATCAAGCGTTCCCTTAAATGGAAAATTTAGTCGACCCAATAGTTGCAAAAACATATAGATATCGTTATTTCCCATTACCATGATACTTTTGGCATATTTGATCATCGGTTTTCGTTAAACAAAGAACCTTCCTAATTCGTTATTAATGGTGTATGCACATCAGATCTTGTTATGTAGGTGTAAAAGGGTTAATGTTTTCCCACTGGCGCCTCAACTCACATTTCGTGGCGACTTCTAGGAGCCGCACTTCAACCATCAGCTGTTCCACAGCATTCAGTCATGTCAATCGGCTAGTGATTGTTGAAAATGACTTCCGTCATTTTGTCTGTACTATTGAACCAGTATCAGCACAATGCACATAATTTTTTCTTTACCTTTCGAATTTATTATTTCTAATTGACGATTCGCTTTATATTTATAATTGAACCAAATTTCAATGAAAAAGTATGAAAAAATTCGAAAAAATTCACGTAATTGATATATTTTTTATTTCACTTTTTTTAAAAGCATTTTTCATTATTTATGTCGATTCAAAACTGTGATAAAAATTATGATTAAAAATTTGATAAAATCAGTGTCCTGAATAGTGAATAGCCAGGAAAAAAAGCAAACAAAAAATATGACCTTAGCAGCCAAGTATTTTTTTGAAATGTTTCTACAATTTTTTAGTTCAACCATTTTTCGGTCGAACCATCTGCTTGTTATTTTCGATCATCTTCCGCTTCAAATTAATTTCTTACCAACTGGCTGACTAGGAACCACAGAATATTAGTAATATTAATATCATTTGTACATATCGACAAAAATACAAATACTTCAGATTATACACAAATATAAGTTATAAAATTGCAAAATCAGATGCGTTGGAAACTCTTGAATTTGTTGGAAGTTCTGAAGCATGTATACCATATATCTCATATAGTCATATAGTCAAAAGTGAAGTGAAAAGAAATAGCTGATTGGCGCTTACCACTTCTGATTAGGTTAACTTCACTGGCTGTTAATAAGATCGGAAGCCTTTGTGAAATCATTTGGCAATAAAAATATAGGTAGTCACCAGTACCACCCAGTTTAAGCGCCAAACATAACGTATAATAATTCATTTTTTCTTATATTCGAATAAAATATAGATTTCCGCAAGTTTGGACCAGAAAGATAATAATCAATTGATATCAAACTCAATTTATTTGTTCTCCTGTTAATAAAAATCACTAACCAAAATCCGAAACTGGCTAAATGGGCAATTTTATTCAGCAGAGATCCAACAATCCACAATAAAAGACGAAGGAATACAGTTGGAAAAATGTTTTTCAAGTTTTAATGATAAATTAACGTGAAAAGAATTAACAAATCAATGAGATCTTTAAATGCGATTGATGAGGAAATCAGGATAATGATTAATCGGTAAATGAATATATTACATAATTTTGATAGAAAATAAAATATTCAAGCGAAAATTATAAATAATCAAAATGGCATTTTTGTTTTCCTAACTTATGATATGATTCACTTATAATATTAATACAATAAACTACTGAAAAACATGGTGAAATTATATTTGTTGTTGATAATTCATTCATTTTGCTCGATGCCATCGTTGTAATGCAAACGATGTTCTTTATAAGTATTACTGTACTAAAGACGCATTCATCGAAATGATTAAAATGAGTGGGCATAAGTTAAATTCGATTTTAAAGCGATATTATTGCATGGATCATGAAAAATACACAACAACAAATAAAACAAGAAGATGGAAATGAAGCGATGATACTTGTAGTTTATTGCACGAGAAGAGATAACTTGCCTATCTTTGTTTGTTTGTAAATATTATTCGGTGCGATCGTATGTGAAATTTCTCAACGAAAAGCATCGAAATCATTGATATTATCCATGTCAATTGCCATACAAGAACATTTTTTTACTTTAACTACTTTTCTGATTAATTCTTTAGGATTTTTTCGTGGGCAATCTAATTTCACCTGAAATTTCAGTTCAAAGGATTTTATTGCAGTTCACAAACTTGTAGAAGTTAGGAGTGGATAGTAGTTTCGATTACTGATGAGAAATAGCACCTCGACTCCCGTTTCCAGCGCATGCTTGTCAAAAAATCCTGATGGTGCTGGCAACCCATCTGTACTTCTATCGCCAAATGACTCCCTGGTAAAAATTCCTCACTATACTAACAGCCGGCAGAGCGCTAGGTTATTCTAGCTAAGAATGTTGTGTGTAGGAAGAAAAATGAAGAAGCGTTTTCTTTATCATTTTTGATTTTATAATCGATTGCAATAAAAAAACATAGTAGAAATAGGTTTGTATAATGCCATGTATTAGAAAAGTTTATAGTTGGCAGTGTGGCAGTTTGTGTTTTCATAGTCGAAGTTTAACTATTAAACTTTTAAAACTTCCGCTCTAAAAATTTTGTCTATAAATCGAAATAAAACTTTAAAAGTTCGCCATTTTTAATAATTGAATGAAGTCTCGCAAGCTGACTTAAGGTTAGTGCAATTCAAAGGGCAGGTGGTACCTATGATTTAGATAAAATCAAATGTCCCTAAATTTATACGATAATAATTCCTACAATATGCAGGATCTGTATCTTATATTCTCAATCCAACTAATATTTAAATTTTAGTCCTTACCTCTACTGTGTCGTATTCTGAAGGCTGACAAGCGGAGCAACTTTGAAACATTGCTTTTAATTTCAATCTACGAGGCTTCAACCGAGGAATGTAATAGGACATACAAGTTCCATGACAAAACCTGTTGATAACCACCTGAATTTGGTAAAAACAAATGTCAAGTGATAACACTTTTACATTTTTTGATTAACGAAATTTTATTCCAAATATCACACCAAAAATTCGATCATGTTATTCAATTATTTATAGATATACGATTTAATTTTTTCTTGAATTTATTTTTTGTCCTTGCACAAACTTCGTTGGTGGCACGGTTTTTTTTTCGTCTCGCATTCTTCAAGCCTACATTTCATCCACACTTTAACGAAAATTTGAAGTTAAATTCCCATCATTTTCAGAGGCATATATTTATAGGACAATTCTTAAGATTGATTTATAGACGTTTTATGATAGGTTTTCAACAAACACATAAACTCAACCATTAATGAAGGCCATTTAATAAGATTGAATAGAAATATAATAAAATATTTATAACCCATTCTCATTTCTAAAAATTTCGTGTTCTACAGTTTATTTTATTTTATCAATAATAAGTTATTTCATTATATTATTTTCATGAAATAGTCCGAACTATTGGCAAAATTTTTAGAACCAATTTTTAGAACAAAACGATGCTTATAAATTTAAGTGGAAAAACATACTTTTGACAAACATCCATCCATACGTATTCGTTGCTTGAATAATTGGCCTTCACATTGTGAAGCCCTTCGCATTTCACCTGGACCAAGGTTTAACATATTTTGATTCACTTGTTGAAGAGCTTCTCTCGGTGACGATGGTATCTTTTTGCCTTAATATATTATATTGGAATAAGAAATAAAATTTCCGAGTAAAATGTGAATCACCAATTTTATGCATTTCGCTTCCGATTAATTTCGAATTCATGACTCCTTTACCAGCTGCTTTTATAAATGCATCACAATCACAAAACCTACTAGTCGTTAAATAGTTGCTAAATAGTATCGCTCAAATCAAAATATAATTGCATTCGCTGAAATTTTCCGAAGCTTCTCGATAAGAACATATAATACAGAGCACAAAAGTACGTTTGCACATTTCTATAAAATCCTATGACAAAATTTAACTGATACGTTCTAAATTACTTCGGTGAATTTCAATGAATCTGGCAGAATGAAATCATTTGATTTTTTTTTTTTGTTCAAATCATTAAACTTGCTATCATTAAACTTAATCTCATTCTCAACATCAGTCTAGTCTTTTCATAGTTAATCCTTACTGTTGGTTTTTTTCAATGAATCATGGCTGTTGATAAAAACTGAATATTGTATTGCAAAAATGCAATAAAAAATATATATTTGGCTGTTAACAGGAAAAATCAAGATCACTTAAAAAATTCATATAATCAACTGGCGAAAAAATTTTTACTGAATGCTAAGCCTTGGAAAAAAAAAGCTTTATTCTAAATCATTGTAAAACTTCTTGAATAAATATAAACCTCGTCGCTCTAGTTTTTGTTGTTTTTTGAATTTTCTTTGAAGCCATTTAACTTTTCTTTGGTCCGAAGAAAGCAAAGACGAATCCAGATATGGTTCGGGTTGAAGCGACATGAATGCTTTTCTGGATAGATGTTCGAAAAAACTTGAATTATCCACCATATATTTCATGTATCTGAAGTATGACTATCAAAGCATCAATAACTAAAACTCGCCAGATTATTAATTTAAAGTGCTTAAAGTATTTTGGCTTCCTTAATTCATTATTTTCTTAATTTTAACTTGATGAGCTGATAAAATTCCATGCTTTCCAAATAGAAAGTACTGATGGATTCTCGATCGTCATTGTTTTTGTTGGTACCAGAGAATGAATGATGAATAATTTTTTCTCCAGCTAGCTTAACACATCAAAAGATTTAAAAAAAGTTCCAGGGAAAACACAAATTTGAAAATTCGTATAAATAAACAATGTATAAGGGTATGCTACAAGAATATTCATTAATCCTCGTTTCTGAAATAATGAAAAAGAGTATCAAAAAAGAAAACAAATAAAAGCATATTTAAAACTTTTGCTGCTTGGATTTTAGTAATGGAATTAAGGATCTATAAGGATTTACTGATTAAATTCGATATGATAAGAATTAAACAATCATTAGTTAAAATCTGGTAAAGCAAATAATTTTAAAGAAAAAATTCTATCGCATTCTCATTCGCCTATAATTCTTATTGGTCGTAGCGTGCTATAGCTTCATATTAGGCTCGTTTTTTTGTCTTGTGTGTTGAAGAACAACTAAGCTTGTATCCAATATCCTTTCCTATTTTACCATCTCCATGTATTGCTTATTATTTATCATTATATAAAAATTATTTCATGAATACCAAATGATCAACCATTAATTTCTTCACTAAACTCTGCAGAAAACTAGTCAGTATTTGTATAAAATTTTAAACATTATGAATGTCTGTTCCAGTAATTTTTTCATCCATAGTTTCTTTGTTATTGCACCATGCTGGTGTAAAGCATCCAGAGTTCCGAATTTTTTTTTAATGAAGAGGCGCTGTTTAACAGCTTTAAATAGTTTTGCAAAAAATATGGCAGTCCTGTTTTTTTCCAAAAATATCTTTAGATTTAGATTTAGACATTCCTACTTAGTGCGATATTGAAATATGGACAATGTACGATTCTAATCTGCCCAAAATTCATGAGCTTTAGGAAATTATGGCAGCATACTGTATTCCTTATCTCAGTGACCTTTCCGAACGACCGCTCATTCAATATATTTTTGATCATTGTACTGTAAAAATATATTTAAATTTTCTCGATATATTTTAAAAAGAATTCTTAAATGACTAATACTTATGAAATTTATAGAAAGCCAAATTGGAAAGAAGTATTCAATATTAATATCAAATATTCAAAAATATTCATTCTACCAAAGAAGATATTTCGTCTATAAAACGATAAAAATTCCCAGTTTCCGAAATTAATTTGAGTTAGTTCGTTGAAACTAGCGATCTTTTTTGCCTTAATTCAACTATTTTTGAGAAGCGATTGAAAAAAAAAGTTAAATTCTCCATTCAAGATGTGGTAACCAGAATATCCTTTGATGAAAAATATTCTTATGAAATGGAACTCTTTACGGATATAAAAATAAAAAAAAGTGGAAATTTGCAAAATTTGAAAGGTCATATACAAATCTTTAAACTCGTTAATGCTTAAAATAGTTATTAGAATTTTCAGACTGCACCAATTTGCAAATTTCAGTTATAAAATCTATAGAACCCAGTATATTGGGTGTAATCAAGAGATGAATGGACTCGCGAGATGACACAAGGTAAGCCAAATGAAGCATTGATATCTTGTAACAAATAGAAATCCTTTATATAATTTATCAAAACCAATCAGAAAACGAATTTCTGGGCTCGAGTTTGACATTTTTCCAGCCTCAAGCTTATAAATTTATGCCGATCTTTTCAAAACTCTGCAGATTTCCTAAATTATTTTAATTTGCCTCTAATAATTTAAACCTTATAAAATTTTTAACCATTAGTTTTGTTGAATTATCCAAGAGGTAGAGATTTTAAATCTGTTTGCTATGGTGAGTTATTCTTAAGATATAACAAATCAACTCTCAGCTACAGACATTTATCAACAAAATATTCTAACTCTCTCAAACTTAATTTAATTAAAGAAAAGACCTAAGTAACTTATTTATGACCAGGAAAATTTTGCTTTGATGGATCACCTAAATTCTCGACGGAAAAGAGATGCTCGAGAAATCATCAAGTGCTTCAAGAGGAGAAAAATTGCTCCCTTTCGAAGAAATTTTAAAAAAAAGCCAGAATGCAAAAAATGAGAATTACGAATCAATTACGAATATATTAGAATCATTAAATCGCAGTTTATTTAGACGGCTGCCTACTCTGAAGAAATACTAAATCAACTATGATAACTATATTTTCTAACTGCAGCTGCAATTCTAACAACAACTAATAACAGTAACTGTGCTAGATAATTGATCCTTTCAAAACTCTGCAAATTTCCTAAATTATTTTAATTTGCCTCTAATAATTTAAACCTTATAAAAATTTAAACCATTAGTTTTGTACTCATATTTCTTTTTTCACATATACTGTAGTTTAAATGAATTGATATAAGAATGTTCAAAGTAAATTGAAAAATATAGAAAGCACAAAATTATAAACCCCAAAAAAACTGCAAAAGTAGATGCCATTGTCAGTGAAAAACGAAGTTTAAAATTTTATCTAATAATCAATAAGTGGCGGTTAATTGTAAAAAAAAGTTTGGTTCTCTTCGCCATCAACTGATTCGAATATCTTTATGAGGGAAACAACAAGTCAACCTTTCGGATATGAAGCAAGTTGGGTGAAATGAGGCACACAAGTTGTATGAAAACACGCATTCTTTTATACCTCACAATGGATTAAGTGCTTCCGAAATATAAGTCAGTCGTGGAATTCATTTTTTGAACAGACGAGTAACCACTTTTAGTTTGCCATCAAAATGTGCATTAATGAGGAGAAATCAGATTTGAAAAAAAAGAAAAATAATATATATATATATATATATATTGAATATATATTTTTATATATTTATATATATTAAATATAAAATAAAATATATATCAAATTTATATAAAATAAATATATATAAAATAAATAAATATATATATATATATTTATTTATGTATATGAATTAATGGAATATGCTGAATCTTAATTTCCAATTTTTAACTGCTCTAAGGACCGTCTCAATTTCAAAATGTCTATGTAATGAAACATTAAGCACAGGTATCTCTGATATTTGATGCATTAATAAAGATGTGTCTGGAGGTGTGAATTCTAAAATCAGAATATGAGGTATTCAGAACAGGCACAATAGCGCTTAATGCAGTGCTGAACATCTTAAACCAGAAAAAAAAGACGGACAGCATTCGATTGTTTGCGATCAAAAAATTTCTGGAACAAATGAGTCTTACTTTTCCTATAGAATTAAATTATAAGTAAAGCTTGTTTAACTTTTATTCTTTGATTAATTTATTAATTTAGTTATAAGTTACGGCTAATTGTGACAAATTGTACAATCGAAGAAATTCCTATTTCATAATAACAAGATTTAAAAAGAACTGTAAGATGGATTTAGTTGGATCGGTGTGACAACGACATGACATACGAATCATGCCATTTCAATTTTTCTGCAAAAGAGAAATACCTTAAAAAATGATTATAGCTAGTCAATAAATTATTCAACACAATCCACTGATGAAGTTTCTCACCCGACTGTTGGTGGCTCCGAAATTATATCTGGTGGCAATGATCTGCTATTAGCTACTTTCAACAGTGAAGATAGACAAAATAATGACAATAACATCGAAAATAATGACTTTGCACTGAAGTAATGCAAAATCTTCCCAATATGATTGTTACATACAGATAAATTATGGGTAGTTTGCAGCTGATAGAAATTAATCATAGCAGATTTTACAAGATTTTATTAGTACCAATAATAAGTTGAAGAATAAGTTGAACAAGAAATCGGTGAGTACTATATAATCGAGAATAACTTTGAACTGTAAGAAGTGTCTGAGGACGTTCTCCTTATTCGTTGAAGTATGTTATAATAATCAAAACGGAATCAATTTCTGTATAGATGATGCAGTTCCCCCGAAAGAATCAATCACATCCGTGAACAGATTTATCATAAATCAAAAATGGTTGGATGGATTTCGTGAAAAAAAAGCAAAAAAAATATATCACCAACGAAGAATACGATCTACTGAAATGATCGAAATCGATGTAAAGTTTTCAGGAATGGGCGGTTTATTAGAAACATCGAAACACGCAGGCGTGGTTTATTCAGTAATGTTGAATAGAGGATGGATGGATATAAGTGTAAAGAATTTGTCTGCGATAATTTTAACAGATCTTTATGGATGTTCGGATAAGTATGGAATCTGAGAATTGGAAGGATTTTAAAAAATAATTCCTTATGCGAAATATTCCCAATGGGAAACACACTTAAAAGAAAAGCAGCGCATCATTGTTCATTATAAAGTGTTGATGATAATGTGGAGACATATAGATATGATATTACGGCGCCAGCCGTTGTTGGCCCTCCTTACAAATTTTACAATGCATTATAACACTTGTTTCCTTGCACTTTATCCTCTTTATAATTGCAGTTATAATTGCAGTTTATTTTATTGACCTCAAATCAAAATTTAATTGAACTTAGATCTGATTATTTGATTTGTTTTTTTTACAGTTAATTTAGGACTGAATATTGCATTTTCGATTATTCGAATCTAGATGAAAATGGCTGCAGAAACGAATATTCCTGATTTCTGTGATGTCAGCATAGACAATTTTTATCAATTTGTCAGTAATGATTTATAATAATTGTGTTAGCAATCTGTTTTTGATAAAACTGCTTTTTTTGCACATTTGTTGTGATTTTTCACAAAATGTTTATTTTGATCCGAGATTTCAGGAAAATATCAATTCCTCCCGTCCAGTCTATCACGGCTCAGATAATTTTATGAGGAATTTGAAAATTTGAGAAAAATCATTTCGCCATCATTGTCTTAATTAATTTGATTATTTTTTGTACATCTCGCTGAGTATAAGTATTTATTAATGAAAATTAAATCAAATAAAAAATGATATCTTAAATATCAACACAAATATTTCAATTTATAGCATTTATCAAGCAATTTTATAAAGAAATTATAAAAAGAAATAAATTTTTGAAATTATTCTACTATTCCACTTATTTGCAAACATAAATTCATAACTGAGTTACTCCCTATGTGCTATCATTAAATGAATTTTTAATGAACTTATCTTAATGGTGACCGTATATTTAAAAAACCTTATTCTGATAAAATTGAAATCTGGTAAATTTCATTCTATGGTATTGAAAAAACAATTTAAAACTGTCGCGATTTGCAGCATTTAAAAACATTGCCACCTTTCTTTTTCTTCAAATCTGGTTGTTCCTCATTAATGCCAGGCAATATAGGATGCATAATTGCTATTCTGGCTGTTCTTTTAAAGTCCGATAAGCTACTGTTGCGTGAAGCACATTTGCTTCTTGCCTAAGGTTATAACCTGAGATTATGAGGCTATAACAATTAATCTTAATAAATAAATCTTTAATTCGACCAGTGCAGTTTTGATCTGATGCATAGTTCTATATGCCAAGTTTTATGAATTCATATTGTTTCGTTACGTATTAATAGAACCATAAATTATTTACGTATTAGCTAGAGAAATAAAAAGAATTTAATAACAAATAACACCTGTAATGCACCTTTTGGAATCCTTGAAGCTGCATCTAAAGCATTAGTGGTTACAATACTTAACATTGACCAGGCACTTGGAGCATGTGGATAAGCCCGAACACATTCCTAATTCAATAATTTTAAAAGCGAAGAAACATTCAATTCGAATTTTATTATAAATGATCAAGTGAACAAGTTTGAACGAAATTCTTGATAAGAGTGATTTTAGCAAAATCGAAATAATTATGCAACAGATACCTGGTTGAACATTACTTCTGCAAAGGATTCACCAAAGAAATTCCACAGAGAACGGTGGAAGCCCATTGGCTCAAGTTTTGCATGAATACGGCCTTAAAAAATGAAATACATTATTTATTGATACATTATTGAAGACAAGAAAAGTTTAGCAGAAATTTCTTTCATATCTCAAATCTCAAAGCTTTTAAGTTCCAAATGTGCTCGATACCATTTGGCCTATTAAATTTTAAAAACAACATTTAAGACAGGTTAAACTAAAAAGGGATATTTAACTTAGACTGTCCGTTTAAGTTACTTCTCACTTCATGGTTCTTACTTCTAGCCCATAAGTAAATATTACATTATTACTTTAATTATGCTAACATATTTAAATAATTTTATTTTCGAGAATGGCTATATTTATCTGAAACAGCTACTGTATACGATTAAGGATCATTAAGTTAAGTAATATATAGATATGCAGCTTCGAATTAGTGCTTTCAAAAAATAAGCTTGAATCTATTTTTCCTTCGCAAATAAAAAAAAAATAAAAACCAATAGTTGCGATATCTAGTGATTTATGTTCCAAGGGAATATCAAACATAAGATCCAGTAAATCATCGATGAAGTCAATAAGTAAATGTGCGTGATCACGAACTGTGGTGATAGTTCGTGAATGCGTCGATGCACCACGACGTTTATCTTCTACACAGCTTAAAAACGCACTTTTATAAAAAATTGGCATTATATCCATCGCGTCATTCATCTTCTCGAATACCTAGAAATTACAATTTCGAATGGTTCAATAGCCTAATCTGGAGCGGAGGAGAATCGATTTCATCATATCATAGCATATTTTCTGGAAAAATTTTTACCTTTCCCTTTCCCTAGAAAAAAATTCCCTTTTTTCGATAATCGGCTTACTTTATGCCCGCTTAGTTGAATCTGTTCTTGTTTATTAATTATGGTTTAAACGTACGGCTAAATGCACTGATAGTAAAAAATAAGTTAATAGATAAGACAAAATTAATGGATAGTACTTTTTCCATAATGGCAATCATTCCACGACCTGAAGTTCTTGGGGCTTCAGAAAGCCGCTTCCATGTTATTCTTAATGCACGTTTCTTAAAATTCTCATCATTAATGTTATAATAAAAATTACATCACATTAATTAAAACGATGAAAACTAGGAGGAATGGCGTGGAAAGAAAGTTGTAAAAGATCGCTTCAGAAGACGGAAAAAATTTTTTGAGGCCAAACTTAACCACGATGCGCAATCTTTTGTCCCGAATATAACTGATTCTCCCGTCGAGCCTTACGTTTGCAACTCTGAACCGCCAACAGAAGAAAAAATAATCTCTATAATCCATAAACTTAAGGCCAATAAAACTCCCGGAGAAGATATTCTTCAAGCCGAACTTTTCAAATATTATCCATCATCGTTCATAATTCACCTTCAGCAAATGTATTCTCTGGTATGGCAAAAAGAAATAATACCAGAAGATTGGAGCGAAGCAATTTTGCCTCCAATTCTTAAGAAAGGTGACAAGACGTACTGCCATAATTACCGAGGAATCAGCCTACTGGACATCTCAGAGAAATTTTTCACTTCCCTTCTTCTAAATACACTCATGGCAATACGATATAGCAGAATACGTCCTAACCAGGCTAGATTCAGACCAGGACGCAGTTATGCTGACCCAGATATTTATGCTAAGAAGGGCACTGGAACATCGCTTCAAATACCAGCAACACACCTTCACTTCCTTTATCGATTTTGTAGCTGCCTTCGATTCGCTTGATAGAGCAGCACTCTGAAAAGTGATGGAATAAAACGGTGCCCCAGAGAAGATCACTCAGCTCATAAAGGCATTTTATCAGCATACCTTGGTGTGTATGTGGGGAATTAACAGACTTCTTCGAAATAAAAACTGGTGTCCGTCCTTTCCCCCACAATATTCAACTATGCGATAGACTGGATAATGAGCATCGCTTGTCGGCACTCAAGAGGTGTGCAAGTCATTCCAGAGCATAGCATCACAGACCAAGAATGCGCTGATGATATGATATGATATGATGATATAGATATTTGACTCAAAATAAATGTAATTAAAAAGAAAGTGTTTTCGTCTTATGTACAAGGTGCTGATAAAATACCTATTTTTAGCCATTGTCGGTTGAGGAAGTGCTGGACTTTAATACTTAAATACCCTGCATCCACTCTAATCCCAAATGGGCAGGCAAAGGATGAAAGCATGACCAGGGTAACAACAGCTAGAAATATGGTTGATGAAATCTTTATGGAACCGTTGCGAAATCACCATGAAGACGAAAATCCGCATCGATATATCTGCAGTTCGCTCGATCTTGCTATATGGCTGCGAAACATTGCAAATAGAGTGGAAGATATTAAGAAGCTATTAGCCTTTGACCACTCTTGTCTAAGATACATTTTAGGGGTCCGTTGAGCGGATAAAATTGCACATGACTGTATCCATCTTCGCTCAAATTTCACCTATATATATAATGTTATCGCAGAGTGTGACCTTCGCTGATTAAGGCATGTTCTCTGTCATCTATCACAGGAGTTGAAGCATATTTCGTTACTTGCCGAACCTTGTGGTAGATGCTCTCAAAAGCGAAGAGGACCAATCATGACCTGGACTGATACAGTCAGGGAAGATTTTGAAGGCAAAGGAGAATCAGCAATATATGGACTTAGACGATGGAAAAAGGAATGGCTTCTATTACTACTAGCGATGGCGTCGAACCGAGCAGCTTGGAGACATGCTTACCCTTGCAGCCAGCGGAGCTAGCCTAATTAGCAATGGTGAGAGCTGTTAGAAGGAGAAAGAAGGAGGAATGATGCTTTAAATCTAATAAAAATCATACAACGCGGAACGTAAGTAAGTGTTCCGTAAAAATTTATCTCTAGTTTTTAATTATTATATCCAAACTAAGGTATACAATAAATTTTAATTCTAATTTTAATTCTTTTATGACTTTCATACGCAGCATATTGTGACTTTGGACAAATTAGCATTTTAGTATTTGTTTGCTTTTAAACCCAACTAGCCAAAAATTCAATTTGCTAATCATATTGTGTTCCGTAACAAAAAAAGTTAGGCAAACGTTGAGATAGGCCACTCGAAGTAGAATATAGTGTAATTTCATTATCATATAGTACATTAAATTGCCTATCTTTTTAAAAAAATGCCAGATCGGAGAAGAAAATTTCACATCAAGCGTATTCATTAGTACTCAGTTTATAGTTACCAGAAATATAGAAAATGAACTTGTAATTTTGACATTCGAGCACTAAGACCTTGTGCGAAATAAGCCAAAGTGTCTTCATTTCCAGGCTGTTCGGGTATACTAAACTTTCGAGATGGCAACGCTTAAATAATATATTTCATATTTTACGTTAATATCATTATTATAATATTTACTAGCACTGTCTTGCTTCTTTGGGGTTTACCGCTTATAAGCACGAAAAAAACAACTGAAACAATTTTAGTTTCATTAGCCAATTAAATAAGAAAATGTCTTGACCCCAATTTAATGCAAGAATCGCATTATTCATGTATATATCGAACATATTTTCAAATTTAGAATTTTCACAGCCATTTTCTTTCGAAATTCGCAAGGTTTCAAAAGTTATAAGAAGTGATTGGAAATTGAATTGGCCTTTGAATTAGAAAGACCTACATAATAACTGTGGAAGAGGTAGGATTTCTTCCTCATACCAATCATCGGTCATTTCTTGTATCATTCGACGCCTTTGAATCGCTTCCTTTATTCGCAGCATCTTGCTGAAAATTATTTTAGCAAAATTATTTTTTTTTCTCGTTTTTCTCTTTTGCTCTTTTATATTTCAGCGACAAAGATATATCAAAAGCTCGAAAGAAAAAAAATTTTGGTCAATTTAAATAGTTTTTTCATTAGTGGCAAATAGTAGTATCAGTGTCTAGGTGGGAAAAGAAATTTTATCCCTAGCTTTAAGAGGGAAATGAAAAAAATATGCATAATTATAGTAAATAAAAATGATTAGTGACCAAAAAGGTTATGCCTGCTTCACTAGTTGCGCGAAGAAATTTTTGCTGTTAGCTGATTAAGTTTAGAATAGAATCTAACCTTATCAAGATCGTTTATATACAGCTTTAAGTGCACAAATACTGATGACAAAGATCTTTCAGAACTTGCCTTTAAACCGGCCCAGTCAAGCCATTAATATGACTCATCGGAAAAACCGCTCTAGTATAGCCATTTCAGAGATTTTAGGCGAGCGATATCCACACGATGTATGGAATATTCCAAGTAGTCCATTAAGGATGGAAGCTGACTTAAATAGCCAGCATCATCGAATTTTTCAACAAGTTTATCACCACGAATGAAAGGTGGTTGGATGACTCTATTGATAATCGGGAATTAAACTTCAACGGCTTTATAGTAACAAGCAAGGACAGAACAATAAATAATTTAAATATTCTTGGAGGTGGGCTTATCACGCTTATTCGTGACTATTATAAATTGAGATGATTTATTTTTGTTCCTCTTTTGAATCTCTAATAACTAAAATTTTTAATATTCTCTAATTCAAATTTTAAATTTTTAAAATTCTTAATAATAGAAATATTTTCCTTTTAAATCTATACCGCCCAGCTGTCTATGGAAATAAATTTACTATGGATCTTTACAACCTGTTATTCGGATTAAAATTGGTGCCGATTATGTAATTGTTGGTTATCTTAATATGCCAAATATAGATCGGAAAAATAACAAAATTGAAGAGGACTTTCTAAACTTTTGCACTTTTATATAGGTCTAGAACAATATGTTAAGATTACCACTAGATTTAACACTATTTAGATGTTGTGTTTACTCCTACTTCTCTTGTTGATAACATTAAAATCTTGGAACCTTCTTGTAATAGTGATCACAATATCATTCATGCTTCATTAAAATTAAACCGTTATGTACCTTCCCCGAGATATTCTAGAAATTACCATTATTGTAATTATGAAATCTTTTATTCTATCATCGCAGAAATAAACTGGGATTTCTTATTTTGTTTAACTCTCTCCATTGATGAAAAAGTTATTTTTCTTAATAGTATCTTTTTCATTTTATATCTTATAGAGTAATATATCCTTTTAAGGAAAAAAAGCATTAGGTCAGTTTCCACTTTTCTAAAATCTCGTAAAAAAAGTGTCATGAAACTTTATAATAAATAAAAATTAATCAAATTGCCAAATGACTGATGTAAAAAATGCTTAAAAAGTTTCCATAGTATCATTCATAATTACTTTTCAAATAAAGAAGAGCAACTTTTCAATATTAATCGAAATTCTTTCTGGACCTACATCAAAAGAAAATTTGCAAATCCAAGTAAACAACTAATTCTGCAACATAATGATAATGTGATCACCTTTGACATTGATATCGCATTGATATTGTATTTAATCAATATTTTGCTAGTGTATTTTGCTAGTGTATAGTTATTTGTTGACAACATTACTCATACTTCTTGTTTTAATGTAATTGCACTTCTCTCGGTGAGGTTGAAATAACGCTACTGTATATTTATGATGCCACAAATAGACTTAAGCCGACCATTTCAGCTGGTCCCGATAATATTCCACGAATATTCCTGTTTTTATAAAAAAATGTGCAGTTTCTCTGAGTCTTCCCTTATTTCTAATTTACAAGGATATTATCAAGTCTGACTTCCATCCCAAAATTTCGAAATTATTTCGTATAAAATTCCCATTCATAAAAAAACAGGCCTATTAGCCTAACATGCGTCGGTAGCAAAGTACTAGGAAGGTTGATTTACAACAAATTGCTTACTTATTTTGATGCCAATAATTTCATATCCACCTATCAGCATGGCTTTTTTTTGAAAAATCTACTTCTTCACAAATATTGACAAATCTTTTTGATTGGTCAGCATCAAATGATAATGGAAAAACAGTATCAGTTGTGAACCTAGATTTGGCCAAAGCCTTTGATATTGTTTCCCACAGTAAGCTGTTGATCACTCTTAACAGTTACGGCATTGAAAAGCACCTGTATAACTGGGTGTCAGATTCCATAAAAGATCGTCACCAAGCCGTACGCGTCAATAACACTCTTTCTGACACAACACCTGTTAAATCTGGTATTCCCCAAGGTAGTTGTATTGCGCCATTGCTTTTTCTATTATATATAAATGATATCACCAATGTGGTAATAATTCTACTATTTATCTTTAGGATGATGATTGTGAAATTTATTATCCTCATGGTAAGAACAGATAGCCTATCTCCACTGTAATAGGACCTCAACAGAATAGCCAGTTGGCTATATGACAGACAAATTATCCTTTTCTTTCAAAAATGTAGCGTTTTTCATATCAATTCTAGAGGTTTCAATTTTCCTAATCATATTATTAATGGCAATATAATCAGTAGGGTCTCTCTCACACATCTCCAATCTTGGAAAAACCATGGATGGAAATCTCGATTTCGACCTTCATTGCAGAACTATGTTAAAGAAATCCTCAAAGATACTAATTTTATTTTTCGTTCGTTTAAGAACAAAACCGTAGGTTTTTTTATCAAAATGAGAAGGCGTTCGTTCGGCCACTTCTTGTCTATAGTACATGTTACTCCCGAGATATCGTAAATCAAGTGAAATAATTGAAGGACTCAAAAAATACTTTATACGACGCCTCTCTCCTAGTAGCAATTTTAATTATAAAAGAAAAATTCTACAATATAACCTAGATTCCCTCTTAATTCGTCGAATTAAAAAAGATTTAATTTATATTCGCAAGATTCTGGTTATGTTAAACTGGATTGTTCAAAATATAATTTTAGGCTAAATTTGAATCCAACAATAACTAATGGGCTAAAATTACTAAAACCTATGTGTAAAACTAAGGAACTAAACTAAACTAAATTCATGATTTCTTTATTCGTATTATTAATTACTGGAATAAAATGCCGAAAGATATAGCTTGTGTGTCATCCTTAGCTATCTGTAAAAAAAAATTGGATAGATTATTTAAAAAGTTCACATCATGCAGGAAGTGTGAAATCTCGATTTTCGCCATCCGATTATGTATTATACAGTAACTTCGAATGGTACTATATTATACTATTTTGTAATTTTTTCTTTCTTATCGCTGTAAATTGCTAATCTTTGTATATTTTCTTTTTCTTTTCTTAATCAGTTTATTAATTTATTATTCGTTTATTAATTTTCTTATTATTAATTAATTTATTTATTATCCGTTATTTATTATCTGTTATTAATACAAGCACATGGTCTTTTTCGTACTATTTGGCTGGCTTTCAATAAATAAATAAATAATAACGCAATTTAAAGAATACTGAGTAAACAGAGCAATACATGATGCAAGTGAAAATCAAAATTTAGTTGCTATGAAAGTAAATGGTGATCATTAGAGATTAGACACTGACAATTTCCTATAATTTTAAGAAAGCAATTTAGCAAGCAAAATTGTTGAAATAGGATTGAATATTGCGATTTGTGGCGAATTATACCCTGGTTCACCATTAATGAAATTGGAAAATACTGCATATATTTCTCTAGATTTCACTTTTAAAGTTCTAATTTTTTGCCTAAATCAAGAATTTTTCAAAGGATATTAAATCACTTATTAAGTGCGGAATAACCGTATAATACAAAAGAAGTAAATTTTATTCGTTCACTAACACTAATTCCACTAATCCAGCTAAACTTTAGGATATTCCTCTGCATGAAAAAAAGGAGAAAAAAGCGGCAGAATTCTTTTGGCATAATTGTAAGCCTTTTCAATCGCCAAAATTAGTAAAGGAAATGATATGAATTTTTTTAGCGGTTCATCCCCTGGAATTGAAATTAATTTTCATAACTTTTTAACTCGGATTGTTCATCGGACTGAAGGGAGCTGCATAGTTTACTTATTGCCCAGGAATGTATGAATGATGTCAAGTGGTGGCTAACGATTTCCTTGTTATATGCAGTGACGATTAAAGCCATATAGACAATTTAAAATATTCATAATTCCATGTTTCCAATATTGATATAATCTGCAAAATAATTTTTCTTTTAATTAGGGACCGTCAGTTTAAATTACGAATTATCATCCGTGGCTGAAAAGTTCCAATTATAAATCGCTTTGGAAAGGCCAATTATATCAGTAGTCCTCACTGTCCATCAAAATTGTCATCACATCACATATATTATAATAAAATCTATATTCATTAGAAGCGATGATTTTATGTATCTAATGATACTAGTAGCATATTTGTACCATTCCAAATAAAGAGATCAATGAGGCTATCCAAATTAGAAATAATGGATATTGTTGGAGAATGATTTCATATTTTTAACCCTTAAAACAAGATTTTTTTTTAAAGAGTCCTCACTATTATTGGTTAGACTCGCTCCACTGGCTTGTGGCATTAAACAATATGCCAGAGAATCCTTAGGCGATAGAATTACAGGTGAACTGCCAGCATCACCCAGTTGTACATATTTACTCCTGCGGGAAATCGAACCTCGAACCTCAACATCGGCGGTTGCAATTGAGCAACAATCCACTGAGCCATTCCATCCTCCCTTAGAACAAGATTAATTTAAACATAACAGAATCACATATTGTTTATAAAATAGTATCTTCCTCGAACACCTCGAACTTTTGACTAATATCGATGTATATCAACATCACCATTAATATCTTCCTTTAGAACTATTTGAAAGGCATCGTTAGTTCAGTTGCAAGATAATTGTCACGGAGAATTGATGCTTAGATTCGAAATTGGCCAACGCACCACACTTCGTCGGACGGTACTGTCGTCTAATGGAGAAAAGCAAGAGAAATAGAGTGGTTCAGTGGCTCAGTTCGAAACGTCGACACTGAGATTCTGCATTCGGCAGGAGCAAACCTGTCCTTCAAAAAATCCGGGTGATGCTGAAAACTCACCTGTACTTCTATCGTCAAAAGGTTCCTTGGCATATTTCTCTTGTAAGACAAGCAGAGCGAGTCTAACCAGCAAACATTATTTTTTCTAAAAAATTTAAAATGAACTGCGAAACAGTGAAAATTTTGAAAATCCACCAGAAAAACGTATCCTTACATGAATGAAAAGGTATTCAAATAGAAGCCATTGAAATGGAAAATAAAATTAGCCTCAAAACCCGAGAAAAAACAAAAAAAGCGATAGAAAAGAAATAGCAAATGACCTTTAAAAGAGGAGTACTTGGTTGTGGAAAAGATAACGATAATTCAATCAAGATAATCTGGATGTAAAAGCATTTATAAAAGACAAATTTTAATGAATAAATAAGCCAATCACGATTTAATATAACAAATAATTTAGAATTAATATAATGGATTAAATACCATTTCAGAAAAACAAAAATTTCTCCTGAACCCAGATTCGGCAAAAGGCATATTTGCTTTTACCTGAAGCGTAAGCGTAAGCCTATTGCTGTCGGACTACTCTATCCTCACCTACATTGACTTTCCTTTTATTAAGATATTGTTAATTCACCTTTTCTGCTCTAGAAACTTCGAATTTGATATTAATATGATTAAATCACGATCAAAACAAAATTTTTATCTAATCCTCTTGCAAATTTAAAGCAACCAGATTTTATATAAAGCTACAATTATTTATTTATTTGTTAAGTACCACATGTGATCGATGAACTAAAGAAAGTATGGTGATGGTTAACCATAGTTATTTAGCCAAAATAATTCGATAATCGTGGAAATATCTTACAGATTTTGAAATGCTTTTATCATTATGCACGTTTATTATTTATCAAAAATTTTACGATAATTAAAGCAATAGTTCGATTTATAACACATTTCCTTCCAGTATAAATGAGTTGTGACCGTAGTATAGCTTTGAATTTCATGAATTTTAAATGAGAATAAAAAAATTGCGTAATCCATTTTAAATTCGCAATAATTGCTTCATATAACTTATGAAAGGGGTTTGCGTTTAAAAAATAACATTTTAACGAAACTTTTCCAATTAACGCCAAAAATGTAACGTGAAAATTATAAATAATTAGAAATATATTAGATAAGCGGATAATAGAATTTACCAAATAAAATAACCATTTCCGAATTATTCTATTATAAAAAAAGAATAAGAAGTCTTCATATTTTCTAGCATCATGAGTGGCTCAAGGTTGCCGAAAAGTAAGAATTCAGGTCCTGATCCAAACTGATCATTAAAAAATCCGAATAGTTTTGGTGAACGCCTGTAGTTATATCACCAAGTGACTTTCTGCCAAAAATTTCTTATCGCACTAATAGCAAGTGGAAACTAGCCTGAAATGGTGAGCGCTAACCTCTAATCTTCTTTTCCTATTATCATTACCAGTTCTGCAGAATTCTGCTCTGATACTATGGGATCTAGAAGCAACAATTGAATAGAAAAGGTAAAAATTTATTTGGTAATAAAACTTAATAAACTAAATGTACTAAATTATTGGTAGGACTTTATCACTAATTCATATTAGTTCGAATGAATAAATTCTCTTACGCTGTATGAATATTCAAATTTAGCTAAAAAAAGTGTAGGTAATAAAAGATAATTGAATAGAGCTATTTAGACACATAACATCCAAAAATTGCACTGAAAATTACAATATTAATAAAAATTTCTATAATTAAAAATTGGCCCGGAAAATTGGTACATAACAAGATCAAATGATTTTCCACATAGATGACGCTAATTTTCTGTACATTTTATAATTTTCCACTTCTTGTTAGATTATTTCTGGCAATTAACACAATGGATCAGTGAGCCACTTGGATACAGAAGTGTAGATGGGTTCCAACAAGATTTTTGACAGGTTCTACTCCCAAGAAGAAGAATAGCAGCAGAAGCACAGGTAGCATGTACGAGCATTTCTAGAAAAAACAAACACCAATGGAATGATGAAGGAAATACTTGGCAATTTTTAGAAATCTACACAAAAGCTATTAGTGCTGCAAATAACCTATAAATGACTGAGCATTTTCAAACAATTTTTATGTTTGACTTCTTTATGTTAAACTTATAAGTAATATAATGTATATTTAAATTTTATAATATTATAAATATTTGTCAGTGAAAAATTGCTCAGTTAACTATGAATATGAATAGTGAAAATGCATTTCTCATCCAAAAAAACATCTATAAAGGCAACGAAAAAATTTGAAAAAAGTGAAGTTCATGAGCAATGTGATTGGAAAGGAAATGAGTAATATATAATATGCATTAATTTAACACCAATTAAACAGATTCAAGTTTGGAAATGTACAATATAATAGAAAATAAAAAAATGTAGTGAAATTTTTAGCGTTTAGACTTTAGACTTCTTTTAACGAATATGACCACTTTGGTGAATAGTGCACTATGAATTGGTGCGGTTCAAAGAATTGAATGGCATATGAAATCATTGCTTGAAAATTATTTTATTTTTTTATAACCAACGGATTTAATTTCTCGTGGTAAAATATGTCGCTTCACACAGATTTATAGCAAAAATAAAAACAGAAAGCGGGAAACTGAACTGAACAGCCACTAGCCTTTCACAGAATTCATTCTTGCTGGTTATTATTTTCGCTTGACTGAACCGCAGAATGATATTAAATGATTGGCAGTTATAAGGAGGAAGTAGCCAGTTATTATTGAATGAGGGCATTTTAAAATGTAAATTGTGAAGTTCCAAGATAAAATGAAGAGCTTCAAAAGCTATAGTAATAACTGCTTATTCCTTCATATTGTCTTTTTTAATATGATTGTCTGTCGCTGAATGGCGAAAAAAGCTGTAAATTTGAGCAGGTCATCCGGATTCCCGCCCATCTTAAATTAAATATAAGCTCCCAAAAGATCAATTTTGGT
Source organism: Dracunculus medinensis (assembly GCA_900625125.1). Classification (NCBI taxonomy): domain Eukaryota; kingdom Metazoa; phylum Nematoda; class Chromadorea; order Rhabditida; family Dracunculidae; genus Dracunculus; species Dracunculus medinensis. Next base: position 61,694 of record UYYG01001195.1, read on the forward strand.
CATTTTGTGCTTCTATTAGGGGAAAACGAGTGGAGGAGCGGTCGCTGAGTGATGGGCATTTAGATTTTATATTTGATTTTTTTACTGTATTATTTCTTTGTAGTAAGGCAATTACTTTGCTTTATTTTCTTGTATATATTTGCGTCTTTAGTAATAAAGTGAGGTTCGCAACGTGAAAAATAAGAAGTAGACGCTGGCCGCAGAATTTTATAATATTATTAAGAAATAAAAGTCCCGCGTGGCAGGAAAGTTACTAAATCTATATAGAAAAAAGACAGTGGAGCGGATTCCCAAAAGGAATTTTTTTAAAGGTAAAATATTGGAAGGGGAATCGCCGTGCTCCCAACGAAAATTCATAGTGCTATAAATCCTTTTTCTGTACATTGTCCATAGACGTTTTGTTTGCAGTATATTATTTCGTATAGATTTAGATTTCATTTGCAAATATAGAAGGGCGATTGAAAACTGGACACAGTCATCGTTCATCACGAAAAAAATATACTCAGAGAAGCAATAATATCGTGAAATCTTCTAAAAATTGGCTATAACTGACCACTTCAAAATCTCCAATTTTACGTAAATATATAACCAAGCAGAGTTATCCAACCAGTTATTATTTATATCTCTTCGATTCTGGCTTCATCGACTAAAATTTTTAAAGATAAGTTTTATTCATGTTACCAGTGAATATCGGAAATAAAAAAAACGAAATTCCAGTAATAAATAAACATTCAAATCGCTCTGGAAAATAAATTCTATAGTAATTTTATAATTTTATTGTGCTTGGGTGCATTGCCTTAGTATTCCGCAACGAAATTTTGAAAAGTTTCAGGCTTTTTAAGGAAATTTCAAAAAAAGGAACCGCTGATGGTCATTGTTGGCAATATACGGAGATATGCAAACAAAACAATAATAACGAGCGTATGGAATCAACCAGCTCGGAGCACAATTATGGTCAAATTATAAGGCCTTCATTCACTACAAATATAGATGTATGGAGCACCACCCAGATTTTATTTTGAACGATAACTTTTCCGCTGGATCAAGAGGCGAACCAGCGATGCTCCATCCTGGCCGAAGCACCACACCACCCGACCATTCTCTTTCCATCCTATTTTCTGGCGACTTTAATGCCCACGCAATCTGCGAATATTTTTCTTCCCAACACCAGAAAAATTTGTTGTAATAACTGTTTTTACAATTTCTATAATTCTATAATATAACTTCTTTTATATTGCACATCGCCCAGCAATTACTTCATTTTTATACATTTTTCCGCACTGATTATGGTCGGTTGAACCGAATTATCACAAATCTGCAAATTCATCTGAAAATTAGAACATATGCGGTCGGATTTTACGATAGTTTCTTGTTGACTGTGTTCGTGATAAGTTGATAGATAGATTGTGGGGAAATTTGTAGGTTGATGGTACTTGCAGCCTCTAAGTAGATTATTTACTGATGACATTTCCTAATTTCATCTTAATTCTTAATTCTTTTTCTGTACTATTATTACCTATACGTTTATTTTTCTCGAAAAACTCGCTACGTAACTTTTTGTGAAGTTTGAAATATTAAAAGTCGTGGATTTTTTAAATTTTAAATTTAATTTGGTGATAAAATGTTTGCTATGTGGCGAATGATATATTTTGATTGAGGTTCAAGGAGTTAGAGAGGAGATCATTTTGCATCAGTAGATCGTCATGTTCGTGCATAGACAGATTATCAGTTTTAAAGCACATATGGTCAGGGATTGAAGTATGTTTTGATATTGTTTTGATGTGTTGATGCGATCGTGAAAATATTTGAAGCTTTTCTTTTTGAAAGATTTGGAGGGTTAACTTTCGGGATTTTTTTCAGACATTAAAGTGATTCAGTATATATGATGGTATTTTAGAGTAAAAATAAATTCTAAAATCTTGCGAATAGATATTTTTGGAAATGGCTCATTGGTTTCACAGGAATCCCATCAAAGCAACCGATAAAGTCACATTTGATTTGAAATCAGTTGCGACTACTGAACAGTGTATTCAGATTTGCAAGTATTTTCATTTTTTTACTCCACAGAATAAATTTCCTTGATTTTGATCCTTTAATTACCACTTTTTGAAAGAATTTCAGAGATGGAAAAGCGAATTTCTTCTTTTGTTGACTCAGAAGTTGTCCAGTCTTTTCCTTTAATTTCTGTTGGCTTTAATGCATTATTAATATCGATTTCTTGATTATTTGTGCAGAGGATTGAATGATGACTTTAATTTATTAAATTCAATTTCAGCGATTTGCGAGTTCGTCGTAAAAATCTTTTGGAACTGTTCACAAGTGCACATAATGACTTAGAGATCGTAACGAATGAATTCAATCAGTATCTTTCTCTTTTTATGGGATTCATTTATGAAGTACCTCGAAACACCGAGAAAAAGTTAGCTGCGAGTAAACTTCTGCCCCTGATTAGGTTCACATGGGCGAATTCCATGTTGGGGGAGACTGTTTGGTTAGTATTTTATGGTTTTTGTTTTATAGTATTTATAATGATTTGATTATCGGTGAATGCATTATAATTGTCTTTAAATCTTCTACCAAAAAATTTGGTCCGAGCCAGGTGAATGAATTTTTTAAGAAGTTAGTGAGCTTATCAGTAGACATTTAGGACTTTTTTCTTCTTGTTGAACTTTTGATTATTCATGAATTATCAATCATTTTCATTTATTTAACACTGAAAGCGACAATAAATAAAACCAAATATACTGTGAAAATACAGTGTAGTTTAAGAAAGCACCAAACTTTTTTTATCTCTACAGAAGTTGCTAAAGGTGTTTTTTCTCTTATTCATTATTTTATGAATTATTCCTATTTAATTCATTCACCATTCTTTCTTAGTTTAAATAACTCTTTAATAATGTTGAGAAATTACGATTATTTTAGAAACGATCGTAGAACTGCTAAATATTTTATATGGCATCATCCAGTATTTTTTTAAAGTAAAATGTAAAATGCTTAGTCAACATCATGGGGTATCAACTAAAAAATAGTGCGAATAAAATTCTACATTCTCGAATTGCTTTTACAAATAAGCTTTGGAAATTTTGATTCATCAAGTTTGTCTAAGCTAGAACAATTTTCAGATATCTTTTCTCGAACTGAGAATATTGTTTGAATCAGCTTTGAGAAGTTCAATCATGTCTTTTTTTTTGTTTTAATTTGAAAATCTCGTACTGTTTAATTGACAGTATTGAATTTCAGATTTTGGTTGGTTCTCACTGGTTTATTTATTTTTGAATGGTGCATTTTTTATTTATCGATCGATTTGGTAAAATAAAGCATGTGATTATTTCAGTGAAGTGAGTAATAGTTGGTTCGAAGTTTTGAATATGCTTGTGAACATGGCCTTGTGGTTAATGAAACATGCTGCTTCAATTTCAGCCAGAGATGAAGTATCAGAAACTGAAAGTAAACGAATATATTCTTGTTTACGTCGTGCAGCTGGCATGTTCATTTTTGTGCGTTCAAATATTGGTTAGTTTTTCAAAATCCGTTCATTTTCTCACTAAGTTTGAAATAATTTATTGCAGATAAAATTGAAAGGAAGCAGTTATTGAAAGGCTGCGATTTGGATTCTTCAGTATTGTCAGCGTATATCACTCAATGTATAGCAGAAGCGCAAGAGATATCTGTGGCCCGTGCAATTGAGCTGAAACACAGTTCGTCATTGATCTCAAGCCTTACTCATAATACCAGTGCTTTATTCATTGAAGCAGGTTCACTTTTGCTAAGCTGTAGATACTTTACGATAGGATAAGATCGATAAAACCAACCAATGATATGATATCTAAACAAACAAAATTTTTATGTCTTTCACGTATATAGAAGAACTTTCTTTATTTTTTTGAATTTGTAAATTTTGCATCAACAAAGTTTTCTGTAATTTACTTGAAGAAAATTAAAATATTCGTTTATTTATTTATTTACAGCATTTATTGCAGACAAATATTTGCATGAGCAGGATCAGTCAATTTTTAGCAAATGGAGATTTTACTTGTTGTTAAAAGCACAGATCTATTTATCTTATGCTTATGCATTCTTTGGAAAAGACCTTTTGTCAAATGGTAAATGTGGGAAAGCAATCCGAGCCTGCAAGGAAGGAGTATCTAATTTCAATTTGGCTGAAGAATATGTTCAAAAATATTCCGGATCTTCAGGACCTGGTTCGAGCTTTCGATATTTGTGTCATCTATTTAAAGGATTTTTAGCAAAATTTCTTACTTTCGCGATTTTCTTAGCTATTCAATTTAGGAATGAAAGCAAAACCAGAAAACCACCTTTTTTATCGACGTATAAAACCACTTTTAATACGATATCTCGAGCAAGCGGAGCGGGAAAATGGTTTTATATATCATCAGACCGTTGCTGATGAATGTCCTGCATTGGATAAAACAGCTGAGTTTGGTCTAGCGCGCCCTGAAGAATTCAGATTACCTCCATTTAATAATGTTCCTTTTTCACTTTTAATTATTACTTATTTTTTATATATTTTTTTAATTATTACTTATTTAATTACTTATGTAATCGAATTCAATATAGTTTTTTTTCTTTAATCTATCTTGAAAAAATCTGGGAGTGATAGTGGTCAATAGAATGATAGGTAGTCCTTTTTGTTTCTCTAATCTAATTTGGGCATAAAATTTTTTCAGGTCTGGTCATACTCCGTTTACACATCATTCAATTTGTCAAAAGCAACTATGCCTGATTTTTCTAAAATCAAATTGAGCAAAAAAAGTCTTCCACCACCGAAAGAAGAAAAACTTTATGAAACAGATCTCGATCCAAGAAATTTAAGTGGTTGTGCGGTCATGTAGATCTCATTTTATATTGAACTGGTTGTGCATTTGCTTGTATTTAGAATTCGATTATTGTAAATTTTTCGGCTTCTTTGGGGTTATATCTTTATTTCTTTAATTAATATTTATAATATATTGAATATTTTATATAAGTAACGCGTATTTTCTCATCTATTGATTCTGGATTTTTTGTTTTCCCAGGTATCTAGAAGAAAAGACGATAAATTCTTATTTTTTTTATAAACTGATGAGGATCTGCTACACATTACTGTTTATCAAATTTTCAGTTTATATTTTAGATCATTAAAAATCATTAAAACTTGAAAGAATGGCACCAATAGGGATTTTTAACACCACAGTTTTCCATGTTTTTCATTGACTGAATTGACGTATTTTTTTGCAGTTTTGCAATTTTATAATGAACATAATAAAATTAATAGAAATAGCTTGTAAGTTTAGTAAATTTAATAACTTGACCAATTTGAATGTATTCTGTATTTTAAATGATGGGGGCGCATTGATGCTTGGTGGCAAGGTAAATGAATCGAATAGTTTCGGTTCGATTTCGGCCTACGTACCACGTAAAACAAAAAACAAAAAAGATAGAATAGCTCAATGTCGGAGTTCCGACAGGTTCTGCAGGAGTGAACCTGCCCTTGAAAAGCCATGGTGGTGCTGGAAAATCACGCTTATTTTTATTGCCAAATGATTCCATCGCAAAATTTGTTCAATTCGACAAGCTAGCTAAGCGAGCCGAACTAGCAGTGGTGTGGGTTTTTAGAAACAAAATTCCGGAGATGATAGTTGCACATATTTTTACAAGTCAGGAAATGCTGTCAACCTCGTTTTTTCGTTGAATATTCGCATAAAAATTTTCAATTTAAATTAAGTGTGAGCATTCACCTGCGATTGTGGATGATGACACTGGGACAGTATGAGTCCATGTGACTTACAGACCCAGGATGGTTTAGGTGTGTCGCATCACTAGGCCATCTAACAATGACTGTAATAATATTAATGTTGATAATAATAATGGTAATAAATAATATTAATGTTGATAATAATAATGCGTAACTAATAAATTTAAATATTAGTAATAATATAAATAATAGCAGTAATAAATAATAACTAACAATAGTAATAACATAAAATAACAATAACATAAAATCAAAATTAAATGAAAGTAATAGGTGTCGCCGAAAGGATCTTTTCTCGTAGAAAAAAACGCTTATGTAGCAAACCGGGGCTCGTTTGATAAAGCGGATTCAAATTTGACATATCAGCAAATAGACTAATGTGCAATCCAAAAACCTCACCAAAAGTATCCTAAACTTATCATCCAAAAAGGCCTAATTAATGATCGAATTTTCGAAACAAGTTTTCGACCTATGAACATGAAATAAATATTGAAAAAATGCATATGTTGTGTAATATAAAAAGTTATGTAAAAAGTGTTTATCATATTTATAAATGAGAATTTAGCATAAATATCTATGAAATACGAGACATTTCCGGATTTGAACTGATTAACGAAGTCGAATTTAGCATCTTAGTTTAAGAACATTTGGCACCATTTCTCTCCATCTTTGATATAAAGCATAATTGAAGTGTCCTTGTGCACCTTATTTCCATTACATTCACGAAAAGAGGTCAACGAACTGCACTTAATAGACCACCTACAACATGCTATAACACAGTAGTATCTGAAACGAAAAATTCGAGTTCTGCGAACAACCATATAAATGATTGCTACAATTCTCCAGTTCTGAAATGTATTGACAACTTTAATTAAGATGAATATTTTATAGACAAACAGAATCTCTTTAGGGATATTTTAGATGCAAATAAATCCATCCGTTTATGATGCCAATTCAATTGTGCATCCAAGCCAAATTTATGAATTAAAACCCATTTGATTGAAATTATTTCTTTTAAATTTCATTCTTTTTTTTTGCACTTTACTCTTTTATTTATTTTTAAAAAAAATTAACGATTTTAATTAAATTTGATGAAAGCTTTATTTAAAATTTTCTTTAATCAAACGAGATTCAAAAACTTTCATGAATTCAGGCGGTGATGGAAAAGAATCGTCGCACATCCAGGATTGGTAGAGAAATTGAAATTTTGAGAATTAATTATTCCCTTTTAGCAAACTCTAATTTTATTTCATACTCTGTTCGATCCTTGTTTACTGAATAGTATAGAAGAATCTTAAATTAATACAGGTCATTTCCAATTTATGGAATGGTTTCATTTTTGTTTATGTGCAATTGCCTCCACTTATTTCGATTTTTGAGAATGAATGAGAACGAAAGGTATTCATTTCAACTTCAAATCAAATTAGCCTCATTTTTAGACGAATTTTGATGAGTAGTAGCAAATTGGCAATCGGTATTCGTAATTTTACTCTTCTTGGATGAATGATCTGCTTTGCTTTATTCAAATTTTTTTATCGAAAGCACTAAAATCGACAATATACTGAGCCATATTAATTTTAAACAATTTTTTAATTGTTTTAGAGATTTGAATCGTTTTTTATGATAGAAGAAGATTAATATAGGCAAAAAGAAATGTAAAATGGCCACCAAACTCAAATTTTCGCTACACTATTTAAATTTTTCAATCGTTCAGGACTGTAGTAGTTGATCTTCATATTGTTTCACGAAACATTCGCCAACTGGAAAGAATTCCCAGTCACGATTATCATACTTCTCTCTTACGTATGTTTCTTGACCTGTATATTCCGTTTCATCCTTGTTTACTAAATGTTGCAAGAAGAATCTAAAGTAATATATATTAAGTAAATGTATTAAAATATATAATATATTAAAGTAAATATATAAAAATATATTATATTTCTGTGATATTTCTTAGTTGATCTAAAATTAAAATTTTGCCGTTGTTGATGGAATACAATCCAAAAGCCTTGGCTAATGGATTACACCACATTAAATATAAACGATGAAATTCATCACTTACAAATAATTAGCGAAATTATGTTCTTTAGTCGTATGAATTTCAAATCCTCTTGGCATACGGTCAAACGTTTCCTTGCCAATATCACAGATGAAACAAGAAGATTCCAGTTTTTCAGTTGCAGATTCTTGCTGGTCACGTAGTTCGCCAAAGGCATCAATGATCAAACCTTAAGATTAAACTATTTAAGCCAGAATTAAACATGTTGACTTGATATTGACTTTTACCACAGTTTAAATGCTTATTTTAAATATAAAAAAATGAACAGCCACTTGTTTAGAAGTGATGTGACATACATTTAAGAGATGAAAATAGACAAAAACCTTGCATAATAGCGAGAAGAATAACGATGACGAAGAAGAAGAATGAAATGTCGTAAAGCATACGAGGATATTCGAGGTCATCACCATATGGCGATTCAAGTTCATCACCAATACCACCACCTGCTCGTACACCCGCGTAGAAATGGAATATAAAGCACTGCAACATTAATTATAACTAATAATTAATGCACAAGTTCATGGAAAAAAATACAAAAAAAGGATACAGTTAGCATATTGTGACACTTTCTGTCAGGTTCCTCTCCTTCTTCTCCTTCTTGTATATAAAACTTCCGGAAAAAATTGAATGCAACCACAGTGTACAAGTATACAACAACGAGAGTCATCATAATTGTAAGGATCAACTAAAAATTTCACTATTTAATAAATATTAATATTAAATATTTCTAAAATCAAACTTTATTTTCAGTGCACAACCGAGAGGAAAATAACCTGTTGTAGATTGTGAGTAACTGACTGTAGAATTGCTTTTAACATAGGGAAAGAAAGCACTACGTCGATCAGATGAAATGCATAGAAAAATGGTGAGAAGAATACTCCACATGCAGAGCAGAACAAGTAATTAACTCTATAGAGGAACTGACCATTGGTCAATATTACACCAAGCCATAACCAACAAGTATAGCTAGAATATGGTTTTTTTTATGAAAATTAGAATTTTTAAGAATTCAATGAAAATTCATTTATCGCTTAAAACGATTAAATAAGAAATGAGTGAAAGGCATATAATCGATTAAGAAAATTCATCACATTTATCGAAATATCGAAATATTTTTTCCAAAAGCACTTATCACTCACTGCCAGTTAGGCTTGCTCCGCTGGCTTGTTTTACCAGAAAATTTTACAGTGGAGTCATTTGACGATAGAAATAAAGGCAGATCACCAGCATCACCCGGAAGATTTATTCTGGGCGTAGAATCTAAGTAATCTAAGTAAGAGTTTTAAATTGAGCAACAACCCACTAAGACATTCTATCCCTTGCTTTCGCCATTCGGCAACACTGCTGTCACACTTTCTGCCTGGCGAAGCGTGATGCAACAGCCGGAATTCCAATACGAACCATTTACGACTTTCGAGGGCAATCATCTTGCCACCAAACCACCCACATTCCAAATAAAATTAATTAATAATAAAATAAGACATAACCCTATATAAGATACTCACCGATAGTCGAATGAATTATCTCCAGCCGATTTATCTTCACCTAGTATTGCATTTAATGTTTCCTCATCAATTTGTTCACGGAATTTTTGTCGCGTCTTTCGACGGACGAATTTGTCCCAATATTTCATCGGGAATGACTTTGAACTGATTACAATGCGGTCGAGGTACCTATAGTATGCTAGAAAATTGGAAGAAATTATGACAGACAAGTGATTCCAGAATCTCAAATAAAATTGTTTCATAAGCAACAGAAGGAAGCATTATACCGGTGATATAAATCGTTTCTTTTTTTCCCCCCTTATCATCGCCATCTTCATCAATGTTAGATAAAAATTTTTTCGGATAACAAGAGAAGTTAGAATTATATCATTAGGTTTTATCTCTATAGGAATGAATACCACATGACGGAGTCTACCAAACTTCTTTCTTCCTCATCTTCTTCGGTGATCCAACAACCATCAAACATCAAGCGCCTAGCTACTTCTTTTTCACGTTTGAATGTAATTAAAGGGATCTAAAAAACTTTTTTTACTGCGTCTTTTTTTTTGCTTGCATACGCCATTACTGGTTTTGTAGATATTTTTGGCACTGAAATTCTTTTTATATGAATACGACTCTCAAAATCTGTGATCCTTTTGAATACGAAAAACTACCTTCAGCTGATAAAATGATACGAGAAGAGCAAAAGATGCAAGTGCATGTAGTACGCTTATCCAGTATAGAAGCTATAAAATTCGATTTATCAGCATTATAAAGCCAAATAATAACTAATACAGTTTTTTCGCATATCTATAGTACTTACCGAATTTATTCTATTTATATTATCGTAAATTTGCTTTACATGATAAAATACAAATAAGTTTAATATCAAATAATATGAGAATGTCACTGAGACTGCAGCTATGATATGAAAATCAACGGAATAGTGCAACACTTGCTTGGTTTCGATGTGAATTCCCTATATGCAAGAATATGGATGCAGATACGTATGAAAATGTTAAAAAATGTATTTCACCTGGGACAATGTCCAACCAGTTATTTCATAAGCAATATAAGGAACCACCATACCGGTAATATAAACCGTTTCCTTTCCTTCCTCTTCTTCACCGCCATCTTTATCAAAATTATATAATGTATATTTACGAATATTCAATTTTCCAGCAAACCATTGATTAAAAAGTAATTAAGTTCCATTGATTAAAAAGTAATTAAGTTAATTCGAAAGGCTATTAATTATTAAAAAATCAAATCAAATACTATTGTCAGCAGCTGAGCCAGACGTGATATTTACTCGATGAAATAGCAAAATAACATTGATAAAGAATGCAAGATACAAGGTCGTCTTCTCAATTGTCTTGAAATTGCGTGCTAATACATTCTATAATTGTTTTTATAATTTTTCAACAGCTTATAAGAAAGGGAATTTGGAGTAAATGAAATCTTTGCTTCAAATTAATCAAAACTAACAGAAAAAAAGCAGCGTACGAGCATTAAATTTTGGGACCACTAGAAAAAACCATGGAAATAATGAATACTTGAAAAATTTTTGAATTAGAAATAGAAGCTTAATTTGCAAGGAAAAGAAAAATAAATAATAAAAAATTAAAGATATCTGACTAAGATCGATCCTTTATTCCTGATTAGACTTTGCTCAGCAATTTTTGGCTCATAATAACCAGAAGTTTCGCTAAACTCTGATGCAGCATGACTGGCTACTATACCGTATTGACCAGATCCAACCACGCTCTGTGCTTCGTATATGCTGAAAAGCCATTTGAAGTGAAAAATTCAATCGCTGACAAATTGAAATAAGGCTATCAATTTCTAAAAGCCAATTCATTATAAAAACTTTTAACCGAAAAATTGTTCCAGAAAAGTCTTAAATACCTTGGAGAAGCTGGGGCAGCTGCAGTCGTTTGGACTTTCACGGTCTCTGTGGCAGCCGTAGGAAAATTTGGGGCTGAAAATAGACCAAAAATCCCTGGTTGATCGGGTAAATCATTCATAAAATAAAAAAAATTTTTCAATATGAATGACCATTATTAACAGAAATTTTTCGCATTACCTGAAGTTACATCACCAAATGTTGGAGTAGGAGGAACTACTGTGTCATCTGTATGTAAATGAACACCAAAGACGTCGAAATCATGATGATGATGATAGCGAAATGATGGTATGTCATTTGGGTGCACAGTTTGAAAGCGTGTTGTCATGCTTAAAATGTCATTTGTATCATTAAAATAATCGTTAAATACCAGATTCATGTAATTCTTCATACGTTTACCTTTCAGCGATTGGTAATGGAGTTTGACCAGTTTCGTCATCCTTCTCCGGTGTCATTAAATAGTAACCGAAACGGAATAACGTACAAATAACCAAATATAAAAACAAGGCAATTTTTTGAGATGATTTAAATATCATCTTGATCGTTTCAACAATGATTTGAGCCCAAGTCATGGACCTATAAATGAATTCTTTAGGTTATTATTTTTTTGAAAAAGTAATGTCAAACAAGTAGACAGTAGACAGGAGTGGTTTTTAGCATGATAACCATCTTGAGCGTCAGAATTCAAACCCTACCTCCGGTGAGGGTAAACCTATCATTGAGAAATCAGAATGCTGGCGGTGTACTTTTTTTTCTATCGCTAAGTTATTCCTTTGCAAAAGTTTCTCATCGTAATATCCAGTGTAGCAAATACAATCGATTATGATGAGGCCTAACCACTAATTTACTTAATGCTAATTGAAATGGAAAAAAAAAATTGGCAGATGCAAGTTTCAACTTTACTTGATTTTCAATGCAACACTTTTGAACTTTTGGCTGACATGTGATGGTTTTAAAGCTGTAGCTGCATTCAAGCCATAGTTAAATCCTGTTTTAAAGGTTGCAGAAATCTGACTGAAACAAATAGAAGATTTCTTTGCATTTTTTCCTAAGCATGCTAGAAAAAGCATATGAAAAATATTCCTGGTGCAAACAAATGTTCTTACGCGCCAGCAGATGTTTGTTGCAAGAAATATTCCCTCTGCTTGAGTGCTCTTTCCATTTTTGAGTCAGCCGAGTCACCTGCGCTTATTTCTGCCGCATGTTGCATCTAAAACTTTGTTTCAAAAAATTCTAAAGCGTTATTCATGGAAGGGCTATGATTAGCAGATTTCTAATACACTGTTACATTACTTATTAATATAATATGGTATATAGAATGGTGGAACAGATTAAAATCACGAAATTTGAAGCTCATATATAGAGAAAATTACTTCGAAAATAGTATCTTCGCAAAAATTTATGAAAGCCTCCAGTTTTCCTTGGTCTCCACCATCATCTTGTAATACATTGAATAAGAATGAGTTCTTGGAATCCCTTAAAAGAAATGAGAAATACCTTTGAAAGGCATAGTAAAAATTAAAATTAAAAATTTTTTACGATTGAATGAAAGAAAAATCTTTTAACCTAATTTGTTGTTTGCTCCACTGTTCAAGCCATGATTCTTGAATTTCAAAGTAAATTTTTTCCACCCTTTTGCTCGAGCCCATTATTTCGATGCGACCAAGAAAAGGATCGAAATATTCTAATAATGTGCTCGCTTTTTCAATGATCTTCTCAAGACGAGGATCGTTTGTGATATGTTCTTTGAGATTTATTAACAATACTGCCAAATTGAAGCCTAAATTTGTGATTATAATGAATTATTTAATCTAGAAAATCTAATCAGACATATGATAATTTCAATTAATTTCTAGCACTAAACAATCAAGCCCGAGTTATAAACAGCATCCTTATTATTTTACCAATGTCTCGAGCCGGATTGTGGAAACGCTCCGTGAATTCCATGTAGTCAACTTTACCATCGTTATTCACGTCAGTACACATCATTAAGTAAGTTATTTCCTCACTGAAAAAGTAAAAGCAGGCAGTTAAACTTTATTTTGTCGCAACTGCTTCAGTTAAGTTATATTTGTTTGTTTGAATAGCTCGTAACACTTAAATTTTCAAAGAATCTACGCAAAATTTCTTTTTATATGGTATATAAGCCTAATACAAATGACAGGCAATAAAACATTTGGGTGATTACAGTACGGAAAGTCATGGACCACAGAACCTCAGATCATGTTAGGTCTGGGTGCTGCTGGTGATCCATATGTATTTCCATCGTCAAGTGGCAAAAACCTTGGCAAAGATTTCTAAGCCCATTAAAGATCGGAGAAGCGAGCTTAATAAAAAAACAATGCTAAAAATTACTTATTGTACTTATTTTATTGAAGTTATTTAAATTATTTGCTCTCTTTAATCAATATTTGATTTTTTACTCTATTAAAAAGGTAACAATATTGAATGAATAATACTTACACACTATACATCTTTTGACTTTCCATTGCTCTTTGAAACTCTTTTGGAGAAATCCAACCATCTCGATTGGTGTCAAAATCTTGGAAAGCTTGGGAAGTAGTGAGATCTTTGAGCTTGAGGAACATATCCGAAAACTTTAAAATCATTTCAACACATTGCTGACTTTCAACTAGTGCATCGACCATTTGTTTGCCAATTGGTCCGTTGAGAACATTACCTTAAATAAAAAGAGTAGCCTCATGGAAATGGTACCTTTTATTCATAAATATTCACTTCATAAATATTTTTTTAATAGTTGCTTCATGCTATCAAATTATATCACCAATAATTCATTGCATAATGCAAAAAAAGATATACCTTCAAGCATGGAAAGCATCAAAACAATCATATCTTTTTGAAGGTTGAGAAATTCACGAAGCAGTTCAAGTTGAGTGCTGTTCTTGTATAATTTTTCCATCATATGCGCAAAAAGAAAGAAGAAACCATTAATTGCATCCCACAATCGTGAATTGGCCAATGTCATTTGATTGCCGACACAAGGCCCCTAAAATCCAAAAAAACATTTTAATATTAATAAATAAGAAAGTGATATGAAGAGCTTTTCTCTTGTTTCTGACGTAGTTAGATAGAAAACAATAAAATACATTTCAACGAATTTTGTCAGAATTTATCAGAATTAATTTTTGTTCAATAAATTCAACTTTAGAAAAATTTAGACCTGAAATTTCAAGTGGGAATACCTGGATACTCTCAGTGAGTGTATTAAAAACTTGACTGCAAACTCGAATAGCACGTAGGAAATACTCTTTTCCTCCTTCGTCAATTACTTCTTTACTAGAGTAATGCCAATAGAAATCCATAACAGATTCTTGTAATCGAAGCAAATAATCCACTGTTGAATTAATCAGATTGATACTAGTGGTATGGCCTGGCTGGGTTCGTAAATAATTTTGAAATTCTGAAAAAGCAGAAGTGCTCATTTAATTTTTGTAATTATTTGCATAATTAGATAGGCTGAATATTGCCTTAATTTGCACCACCAACTGGAAAACAAGAATCTATTATAGGAAAATAGTAACATCATTTTTAACCTCCATCTCTCTGGAATTATAAAAGAGACCAAAATCAAAACTTTACAACCAACAAACCTAAATTATGGCCTTCACACGTAAGTTGCAAAAAGCGAAATAAACTGCAAGTAAAATCTGCATCATTCAAATTCTGATTGCCACCAGCTGCCAATTCAGCCCGCATGCCCAAACCTTCTGCCTAAAAAAATGAATTATATAGAATCGTAACGAATCGTAAAATCGTAGAATCGTATACCTAAAAGTGTCCACAAGAAATTGGATAGGTTTAGGTAGAACCCCAACCATTTCAACATTTGATTTTTTTTGCTCTTTTTCCCATAAAAATATTAGAAATGAGAAACCACACCTTGATTTGACGTTCGAACATTTCCAGATTAAGCACACTACATTTATTCATGAGACCAGCCAAAGACGTAAAGAACCTTACATCCTTCTTTAGTTGTAAGTATTCAATAAGAAGCTGTAATAAACTACATTTCGGATTACATGGATTCTTTATTTTAAAGTAAACTATAGATAAAGACGATATTAATTCAAATAAAACCGATAGGCATTTCAGAATTTCAGATATTCAGTAAAAGTATGAGTAAAAATATGAGAGAATTTGTAAGACAAATGGACAAGTGATAAGCAATTATATATTTTCTAAGATTCATTCAAAAAAAATTCAATGATCCAAAGATAGAAAGCGTTTCTGAATTTTGCCCCACAAAACTATATTGAATATTGTATTGTAATTTTGGTTCTAATATTTCAACTTTAACAGACTAATAATTTTTAGCGCAATAAAATAAAAAAAGACTTTTTGAATATGAATGTTGCCTCCACTTAGCAAATGAATTCCCAGTTGTAATGTCTCAGCAACCATCTCACTTGGCTCTCCATTACTTGCTGACAAATACATTAAGCACATTATTGCTGCCCCACGATCAGCTAAGATTGCCTGCTCAGCTCGAAGTGCCTGCGATATTTCCTCTTTTTGCTGTAATAAATCTAATCTTGTACGAGCCGATAATCGAAAAAATTAGTTGGTTCTACTTAATATGCTAATTTTGATCTAAAATTTTAATAACTGACAGCTTGATCAAGTTCGCCTTCATCGTCACCATCGCCATCTTCATCTTCTATATGAATTGATTTGGACATAACACGAGCGAAATTAACGAAGAGAGTATCATTTGCAATTGAAGCTACTTGACTTTGCTCACTTGTTGCTGCTCGTTGGAAGCATTGAATCAGTTGCTTCAAAGGGTCTGCACGTGTTACCGCATTCCTATAATTAATAGGATATATATAGTTCTTATTTATCAGATGAATTTGATGAAAGATCTAGCTAAGTTCATCGAAAATTCAAGTACCAATTTTTTGATCGCAGAGCTGCAAATTATAAATCAGTAATTGCAGCCCTGAAGAAAGCATCTTTTTGAGCCGTTTAATTAATTTAATTTAATATATATAAGTAAATAGCTGTTGCTTTCCATTTACATCCACACATTTGCACACAAGTTAAAATTACCACAGAAATGAATTGTAAAAGTTTTCTACTCTATTCAGTTATATTCTATATTCAAAAACCAAAAAGAAAAATACTTGTCATCACGAAAATCTTCGCTAAATAATTCATCATCCAGATTTGTGTGTGGAACATCTTCCTCATCTTCAGTGTTCTGAAATTTTAAATTTTAATTTTCCCGAATGCTATAGAATACTATAAGGTTTAGGCGATTTTAAAATACTGAATGAATTAAATAATTAGTCAATTACTTGGACAAATGATCCAAATGGAAAAGGAAATTCAAAGACTTGAAAATAAGAAAAATGATGGAGAAAAATGGTAGAGAAAACTGGAAATATCTTTTATATTATGGAAAAATTCCTAGACTGTGCCAACTTTTACATCTTGTCCTGACATCCAAAGCTAGAAAAAAGAATGATTCGAAAGAGCGGAAATTTTTATGTAAATACCGTAATCTCAGTAATTAATGCGTCTTGACCAATATTATCATCCTCCAACCATAGCTTGCTGAAAGCGGGTAAAAAGTAATTGACTGCACGATGCCTGAAATATTTAAGTTGATTTCAGTCTTGAAACAAGGAAAAAGACAAACTATTTTTGTGAAAATAATGTATTTTTGGCAATATATATATCGATTACAAAACAAATTGATGATGCATATTAATATTGAACTTGAAATTAAAGAGCCAAGGTTCATCATGGCTGATCAACAATTTTTTGTTGAGGATAAAACTGAATTTAAATAACTTTTTATTTGAACGGCTAAAATATCCAAGATATCCAAGACAAGATTTCAGAAACATAGAATCATATTAAATGGCGCTAATATTTCTAAACAATATTTACAATATTTTTTAGATCAGTTGGGATATAGATCCGAAATGTGCTGATCTCTTCGATTCACAGCCTTTTCAAATTAAAGATAATCAACGATATTTATTGGTTGATTTTTGTTCACTTTGTCAGAAGTGAAAGTGCACACTAATTTAAAAAATCTTAACAAAAAATTTTCGGATTTCTACCAAAATGATCACCTTTGCACTAATTTAATTTAAACTGAAACAATGATTATATTTTTAAACTTGGCATCAACTTATCAGCTTTCGTACAATCCTTATCATAATATAATAGTTTTCTTTCTTCTAACCCATCTTTAAATAAAAATTAATGGTCGATTCTAAAGAATCGTTGAAATCTTAGAGCTCAATCATATGAAATTGTTGATATTTATGCATATTACGAATTTTTTAAATCCATACCGTTATGTTACCTTGGAATTCAATTTTTTGAATTTTTGAATTTTTTGAAAACAGATGCCTGTTGAACAAAATTTGGAACCAACCATGTAAAATATTTCGAAAAGGACCATTGTTATTTTTCCTTCTTCTATTCATTATCAAATTAAAAAACGACTTAATGAAAAAGTGGCAGGTATAAACCTTGAAGCAAAATTTAACACCCAAAAAGCAACACTCAAAGCAAGTGAATTATTGCAATGGTCGGAAAAAAAACTAAATTATTGGTATTTTACGTTAAAAACCACCACGAATTTAACTATTGGAAAATCAATGGCTATTGAAATTGCTATAATTTTTACGCACATACTTACCGTGCTTTCAACTAACGATTAAGCCAACGGTTCATGATAAGCTCCGTTCTATTATATAATATTTTTCTTCACGTTTTTCTCAGGTTAGATTCGTGCTGGCTTTTAAAAATTAAGGAATCAGAAATAGATTAAGTATAACAATACGAAAGCTTTAGTAAATATTTATACTTACTTGTCTACCCTGTACAGATGACTGGCTGTTATTAAGCTGATGGCCAAACGCTTCCGCTGAAGCGATATTACCTTCTTCCAACGATCCTCCTTCTCAAGTTTGCTTGTCACCTGCATTGCATGCATTCCGCAATCAAAAAATACAGATAAAAAGCGTGGAAAAAACAAAGTCACACTATTAAATTTTTAGAAAGCATAAATCGTTTTTAATTTGCGAGTATCCATTTGAGTCTTATGGATTCGTTTTAAAAATTTTTCAAAATTATTTCAAAATTCAAAGTCTTTATCGTACTTCACCCGTTGTATTTATGCAATTCCACTTTCTTCTCCATGAAATACGTCTAAGCGCTAGCGCATATAGAAGTTTCATTGAATAATGCAAACTTTTGTTCACTTAGTTTTATTGTTAGTACTTAACGTAAGAGAAGATAAATATTGGTTTATAGCAAAGATTTTTGTGTAAAAAATATTTTAAAATAGCTATCTGCGATATCTGCGATAAGTCAATCAGAAAAAAAAACTAAATTATTGGTATTTTACGTTAAAAGCCACCACGAATTTAACTAATGGAAAATCAATGGCTATCAAATAGCAAACAATTTCATGCAAAGCAGATACTACAATTTTTGAAAACTTAGTTACGTAGTTACGCAAACACAGAAAGTAATGGTATTTTTATGAATTAAGCGCAAAGGCAAAAAACTGATTAAATAAAAATTATATAAAAATTGCGTTCATGCTTAAACCATGTCAAACTCAAAATAATGAATAATGAAACATTAGAAAACCAATTCTGACGCGGATTTTTTTTCGTTTCAAATATGAATAAAATTTGAAATATGAATAAATATGAATAAAATTTGAACCGCCCGATTACCCTGAACTTAACATTCATTCTTTTTAAATGATCAAGCCTATGTTCTTCGTCCATAAATGGCAAAAAAAAGGAAATTAAACATGAAACAAAAATTCGATACTGCACGCAAGAAATGGAATGAGCGGATTTATTCACTTAAAGAGCTTAGACTCGATAGTTTACAGCACTGCATCAAATATTTAATAGGTTTTCAAAAGACTCAACTTTTTAATCATTCCTCTGCGATTCTTTAATAAATCTATTGACTAGAACTCCAAATCCATCCATAAAGAAGGATCTGATGGACCTTGGCTTATAGAGTATAAATTGCTTACAAAACACCCCAAAGTTTCGTAAAAATATTTAAAAAATCTATGTGCTAATTGTTCTTGAATGCAATTGTATCTTTATACCTTGGGACACTGTGAAGGGGTATCATTCGGAAACAAGCGACGACGGCCCGTTTACGCTGAGTTGACAACATCGTCTTCCACGCACTCTTTAGCGACGTTGATGAATGCTCCGTCTGCAACGTCGCAAAAAACGAAATTTTTAATAAACAAAAAAGAACCAAATCTATGGTTCAAAAAATAAAGGAAAAAATTTTCTCAAAAAAAGCAGCAAAAGACAAAATGATAAACTTAGGAAAAAATAAAAAATATAAGGGCAGTGAACTGAAATAATTAAACAATTCGATAGTCCACCAATAAGTCAATGCAGTACCACAGAATGCGCTAAAATAAAAATGGAAATTTGAAGTTATAGCGACAAACAAATTTAGCTTCGCAATACTAATTAGTCGAAAACACGAAATGATGCATCGTTCATCAAAATAGTATTATCGAAATCACTTGACAATACTGCAATACTGCACCAATAATTACTTGCCTATCCATAGTTATTTTCGCAAAAAAAAGAACACAATGTGATTTAAATAACGTATTTTTAAATATGCTTAAAATAATGCAAAGGAAAACTGTAAATAAGAGTTAGAACATTCACAACGAAGATGGAGTTGTAAGCAATTTTCCGATCATTTAAATCATTTCTGGCAAGGATTTTATCAATTTTATGAGAATCACTTTGTTAGAAGTATAAGTGGATCAACATCACCCCTTGAATTTATTAGTTCCTAAAGGATAAGAGGACCCGAACCATACTTTAAGTCATGATTTTCTTCAAAATTATGAAAAGATAGTTTTATCATTTTCTACATAGGACAGGAATTAAAAAATTCGAGCGGTGAACATTATCCAGAACCACTATTCAACCGCATTAAATGTTAAAGTAGTTAATGGTGTATTTCTAGAGATAGGAGAAAGCAATAACATAAGTTGACAACGAAAATTACAAGATAAATCGTAAAACAATGTTCATGAGATCCACAGATAAATTTATTCTGATTATGTAGCACTTATGGTATTTTCTTGAGGAAAGCATATTATATCAAGCTAATATAAAAACAGTTATTCGGAAAATATACGAAAAAAAAGCAATTCTAGTTGGGAGATTAACGCTAAAAAAAACACTTCACAGTGCAGTCATTTGCATTGATAAAAGAAAAACAAAAATAGCAAATCTAAAGGGTTAAGAAATGATAAAATGGTCAGAAAAATGAATTATAAAATTGGGAAAAGTTGCAAAAATATAAATATTTTAATCAATTTATCAACTAAAAAAGGTTTTAAAAAGGCTTAAACGGCACAAAACTGCTTCAGCTATGAATAAGAAAATTTGGTATTTCTAGGGAATAAAGTCAGAGATAAATCATTCGAAAGCAACATGGATTTGTAGTAATAAATGTTAATTAAAAGAAAAAAGAATGACGTTCACTATCAAAAGCCAACAATTTCATTTTGAAAGGAACACAAAACACGAAACATTAATCATATAAAAATCATCCAACTATTTAACGATATAATTTTTGAACGAAAAATTTCATTTTGTGAAAAAAAGGAACGTACAATGTGAAGAATGGCAACTACTTGACCCATATTAGTGATTTTTTCAACGATTGCATCTTGAGTCATAGCTTCATTACCACGCATTTGTGACTTTCCAATTTTACGATACAAACTTAACTGCCATGCATTTTTATCCGTTGGATCGGTCTGAAGTATAAAAATCCATTAGAGATTCTCGTCATATTAAAAGATATATAAAAAATTTTTAATTTTAAATTTTAAAGACTAAAATTTTCGTTCCGCACTTTTTTAATAGTTGCTGAAAAAAAATAAACCTTAACGGGTATTTCAAGAAGGGAACGAACGAATTCGCGGATTTTATCTTCATTTTCTTTCGCCAAAAACTTTTCTTTGGTTTGTTGCACGATATCTAATTCACGTCCACCAAATACATTCAAGCCAACTGGTAATAATCGTTTCAAGCAAGCTATTATGATTGAATTCGCATGCTTATCTTTTCGAACCTGATAATACCATAGTACTTCATCCTTTTACAATACTTTTCACTACACATCTTTGGTTGAAAAATTCATTTCCATCGAATTTCCTTCTGTAGTAGTTATATAGTATCTACCTGTCCTTCTCGACGCTTCTTTTTACGTTCTGCAATAGCAGCTTTACCCGTTTTCATTTCTCCAGTTGCAGCCGAAAATGATTCACCTTCATACTGTGCCATGAAATTCAGCTCCTCACGTTTAAAATGTTGTGACAAAGACCAAATCTAAGGAAAAGGTATAGACCAAATGAATAAAAATCTGATTCAAAGAAATGAGGAAAAGGTACAATACTTTGAAAATAACCGCGACATTCTCATAAATACCATCCGTTTCCCATGATGGAGTTTTCAGCCACTGTGCACGGTGTAAATCACAATATTTCATAAGAATAGGGAAGAAAGCATAAACATCGCGCACTAAACGTGCATTGTCCTAAAATTTAATTTTTCATAGCACATTTACAGCAAATAGACCATTTTTAATTCAATGATGATATAAACTTAATAAGGAAGAGCATTATGGAAGAGCTCTTATAGCTCTTATCGCGAAAGATGCTTTGAAAAACGAATATAATCAAAATATGAGACCAGAACTGAAGCCAAAAAGCCGTAAAAGCCGTAACGACTAATTGATTGTAAAATTACCTCAACAACAGTCCCTTCATCTGCATCGTCAGGATGTGTCCTCATATGCTCCTCATCTTTAAATGCTTTTTCAGCCAAGCGCCTTAAACGCTCAGCAACTGGTAGCATATAATCCTTTATCGGATCACAGCTCACATATTGTACAACCTGTACAGAAAATGTATTGATTCGACATAGCCAAGAGGCATTTTCTACACCAACATGATTACAGATCAGAGTAAGAAGAGCACAAAATACACGATTGATATGATCACTAGTAACGCTTGTTGTCAGTTGACTGAAATTTGGTTAGTCATATGAAAATTATTCAATTTGAGATTTCAAAACTGTTCGAAATTGAAATGTTTCGAAATGGCGACCCACGATCTAAAGAATATGAAATTAAAGAGAGCAATTCTTTTTTAATCATTTTTAATTTTTACTATTTTTACTATTTTTTCCCTCCTTTTTCTTGAATTAAATTCTGATTAAGAAATTTTGAATTTAGTGACCTAGTTTTGCCAGTACCATCTGGCCCAAGTTGCCACCAATAAGTCAGATAAGCACATATCAATGGTAGATCAACATCGTATATATTTGGTTGATCTTTATACATCACACCATTGGTACTAACTTCTTCTATATCAGCAAGTAGTTTTTCCAATTTCGGGATATGTGCTGCTAGATTTTGCAGCATTTCTGAAAAAAAATGTATATAGGTCAATAATATGGAAAAAACTTATCAATCAGAATGAATCAAAAAAAGTTGCTAAGAATTAAAAAAATGCCTTCAGACCTTGGACTTGTACTGATTGATCTTGAGTCTTCGCCAGCACCGAATATTTGTTATATTTGTTAAATTCTGCTTCGAGAAATGCAATTGGAAAACAGCTAGCAAAAGCACTAAGACATTGACCAAGCGCAGGTCGGTGTCTTAAAATGAAATCCTGATAACCAAAAATAATCTCGACGAGTAGCATTCAAAAAAGTTGAAAAGGAATCACTCACTTTTACATTCAATTACTTTTACATATAAATACTACTAGATCAAGAGGCCGAAAAAAGGTTTACTGGCACAGTGGACCTTTAATATTTTCTTCAAAATATAGCATTAAGAATTGATTGAATATTTAAATTCTTAAACAACGCCAAGTGTTTAATCAAATTAAATATTAGGATTAAAAAATAAATTTCGAAATAAAGCTTCGTTGCCATAAACATTTCTTGAGCAATCAGTAAAACGGCTCACTTTTCCGTTTCATAAGCAATTGACTTGCGGTGATGCACTTGCGGTGGTTCTGAACCAAGTCCATTCAAAAGATATGCACTATCAAGGATCTTATAACAAGCTGCCTGAATGTCATCTACTGAAACAGAAACAATTAAGAAATATTGACATGTTAATGGAAATTGAAAGTTAATGAACATGTTCCAAAGTTAATACAATTTATGATTAGTCTGAATGATCGAAGTTTATCAAAATTAATGCTTCACGGTTATTTTAAAAAATTCGATCAATAGATCCAGAGGACTAAAATATTATATTTCCATTTATCGCAATGACAAAACTTACGTAAGAGATCAGTGCCAAAATGATTGGCAGATAAGTGAAAGAACATTGTGGTCAGAACTGGAATGTTCACTTGATTGGCGAATTCGAGCGACATCCATGATGTGAGATTTTCGCCTCTCAATAACGAATATTGGCCACCATTCTGAAGTTCTTTCACAGCCAAATATAAATCATCAGCACAGTTATTGAAGAATGTTAATAAACTTGTTCGCACAATATCCGAATTGATTTTCACCAAAGTTCTGGAAAAAATTTCTAATCTACAAAGAGAAACCGATTCATAATCTTCAATGAACAATGAAGAAAGTTTTGCCTATACTTGCATCATTGTAACAAATCGCGTATGCTTACCGAAGATCTAACGCACGAGTTAGCACTTGTAGACAACGTACTGCGACTTTTGCCACACTACCGAATGCATGATTCTTGATTCGAAGAAGAAAAGCGAGTCGGCAAAATAAACTTAAAATTTAATAACTGATAACTAGATGAATATACAAGAAATAAAATTTGCATCAATTAGAACCACATATTATTGGCGTCAGATAAGTTCAATAAATTGTCTCTTAATAAATACTTGGAATTTAATCATTAATCACAAAATGAATCTACAAAACACATTGCATTAACCTAACTTACAAACATCCTAAACTAACTTGGCCACCATCTCCTTTTCTTTGTTCGAAGCCATTCCCGTTTGAACAATACTACTGCTTGCAAGGAAATAATTTCTGTGGGCATTGAAATAAGCATGAATAAGGTGAAGCACAACCTGAAGAAAAATGGCCCAAATTAAAATGCATTCTATTTCATTCTTTTATTGATTGATTATTCTATTGATTATCATAAAGACAATTCCAGCAAATAATTAATTCTGAAAAAATGGGGAAAAAAGCAGAAAATAAATCGACCTTTTCAAAGAATTTTACGTCATGACCTTCTTTCTGAAAACTGTTACGTCGGCTCAATTCTTGGCTGGGCTTTATTGTCTTCATTTTAACAGAAGCTTGTTCTAAATACTGCGTAAGCTTTTCTAACAAATTATATGCAAATCTTTTTTCAACTGATCCTCTTTCACTTTCTGCCTTAACTCGTTCTGCAGCTGGTTCAACATTTTGCGAGCTGAAATTCATTAGTTTTGCAGTGATAAACTTAATAAAGCAAACTGAATTACTTAAAAATAGTCAATTTGACTTCAACCTTGAAACTCGATAACCATGATATTGCAAAAATTTGAGTATTTCCACTGCTCGAAACCGGTCTTTTCGACGTTCGTAATCTGTTAACAAATCCCACGGCACGAGTTGAGCAGGCATATTCCCACCTTTAGTCTTTAGATCAGAAAAGACTCGTTTAGCCCAAATGTTATGGGAATGCTCAGCCATTTTTTCCGCCACATTCATCATATCCTTTTCAAGAGTCATATTTGACAAATCCACAGGCCTTGGATTGAAATTTTGAACTGTAATCAGAGAAATTATGGAATATCAAGAAATCCCCGCTCAGCTGCAAAAATAAAATCTTTGATGTATATATAATGCTAATTAACTATTTTTCCAACTTCTCAAGTAATTGCATAATTATTGTGTATGTATAATTTACATTCGACATACCTTTGCCCAGAATTTAAGAGCTAAATATTTACTTGAGTTTCCTGATGAACTGTGGTTCTGTTCCGCTTTTTCAGCGGCATCACGGTCCACTAGTTCTATTGTATAATTCCACGCCAATAAAGCCCTTAGACATTCACTGCATCTTTCTTTATAGAATGATTTTTCCTAAAAAAAAATTAAGGCAATATTCTGTATATTTTAAGACTTCTTTGTTCAAAAATATAAAAACCTAAATGATGCGCAGAAAACTGATTTCGAACTATTCATGGTATTTAACCGGGAAAATATATTGAAAATATATTGAAAATATATTTAACAGGATTAGAGAAACTGTTTCATCAAAAAAAAACGTACGAATTCTTTTAACAAACAAAATGGCTTTAAACGAGGATGGGTTAAGCTCTGCCTTGAATACAAATCGCCATAAACCCATCCTTTTTCAATCTGAAATAATAATAAATAAATTTAGGTAAACTTAGGCACTAAATTATCCATGGTTCGGGTAAGAACTACTAAATAGTGTAAAAAATGAGAATTATTCTTATCATAAACATTGAATTACCAATGAATTTACCTTCCTGCTAGCCCATGAATCATGAAAATGTTCAGCGAATTGTGTAGTAATATTGCTAAGCATTCCACTGAGCTCAAAATTAGAAACATCCACAACTTTTGGAGTCCACAGGCCTTGGTCATTTCTTATTTTTATTATTTCTGCATCTTCACCACCAGTCGTCAATGTGTAATCAGGCGATATTGCGGAGCCTTAAGCACAAACATTTTAATATTTCATCAATAAAAAAGTTCACTCACTATACATCTTAACAAAAAAATTGAATTAAAACTGAAACTGAAAATAAATTAAATTAAAATTCAAACCAAAAATTATCAAATAGATTAAACATTGATTAAATAATAGAGATTATTAACCAATTGCAGTTAAACAAGGAAGTGCTTTTCCAAAAAGATCCGGATCATAAGGAATACTGCCTAAAGCATCAAAAATTGCATAAAATAGAAGCATAGATAATCGCTTTTCCGTTTCTGATGCCACACCATATGCATTTCCGGAGCCATAATATTTTGTACATCTTTCATAATGTAACGTCATAATCTGAAGTTTTTTTTTTCAATTTCTAGTCTTAAATTATAAATTTGACAAAAGAAAGTACCAGATTATGTTTTTTTTTATTCAAGCATAGACTTATAATCTGAAGTTACATAAAGGATTTCCTTTGCCTTCTACCATTCATTGTAAATTATCACAATTTCTACATCACTTAACATTTCTGGCTTGATTCGCTAATATTTGACGTACCCTCAAAGGAACAATGAAATGTTCAATCATTTCCTGTACATCGATGATCACTTTTCTCATTAGCTTCACCATCATTGATGGAGGCAATTCACGCGTAATTGCTGCTAGAAAATCGGAAACAGCATCTCGTTGATTCTTTGTTAATGATTTTAAGCGGTTCATCCGATATACCTGCAAAAATTCATTTGCTAATTTGGAAAGGATTTTCTCTTATTTGATGTAATTTACAATAATTATGCAACATTTTATTCAATAAAATAACATTTACCTATCATTTAATCCAACCATTCAATTTATATTAAAACCTATGATATAAGGAAATACAGGCATTTTGCTGTGTAAAATATTGTACAACTCCTATATTATTGAGGGAATATTCAAACTATTTAGATGATGAATGAGTAAATTATTAGATTCTTCAGCATAATGATCACAGGTATTATTATAAGGAACACTACTATGCTCAAAACTTAACATTTAATGGTGTATTATAAGTTTATTTATCTATAAACAGAACTGTATGCAGAGTGGCGTCCAAAAGGGCAGCATGATGTTCAGCGTCTGAGAAAAAACTAGAATGATTGGTTAGGAGAGGAAGAACTGCATTACATAAATAGCGATTCAAGGCCAGTGCAGTATCACTTTCAACTGCTTTTGGCTGAAAAATCGAAAATAAAGTGCGAAGATTTAATTTTAACGAAAAAGTACTGCATAAATATATCAATATATTAATATAACTCACCGAATCCATCATAGTGGACGCCCTCAAATCTGGCAAAAAGCTCTTCTCCAGAAAATGAAATAACATCTCTTGTGAGTCAATACCATATACACGGTCCAAAAACAGCAACACTGATTGTTTATGATTTGGTAAAAAGCCAGGACGCGGCCCAGGATCTAAGATCATTTTTGAATTATTCTGATTCCAAAAATGAGAATAAAACCAAGAAATTTTCTAAATTTTCTTTTAATTCACTGTAATTCTACTTTCAATAAAAAATAAGAATATAATGGGATTAAAAATATCAATAAGAAATTTTTGTTAACATATTAAATATATGAAACATTAAGAAAATTATTAGGTTAAAAATAGCCTGGAAAAAATTAG
This sequence comes from Dracunculus medinensis, assembly GCA_900625125.1. NCBI lineage: Eukaryota > Metazoa > Nematoda > Chromadorea > Rhabditida > Dracunculidae > Dracunculus > Dracunculus medinensis. The sequence continues at coordinate 89,297 of UYYG01001195.1, forward strand.
TTTAAAAACATAGTTAGCAACATCAGTTAAACTCTTTTGATCTACACCATACATTATTCATCTATTTATCTAAAAAGTATACAGTAAATTTGAGTAAATGAGTGAGTTGATCATCTAAATCTATTTAATGATGGTACTAGCATTAAAAAAATTGCATTTTCATCGGAATGTAGTCGGAACTAACCAGATGGATTTTCATTTCCAATTAAATTCCTCATTATAACAGCCAGTGGAAGCAGTCAAAAAAGAAAGAAGAGAAAAAACTTCGATTCGTGTTAGTACAATTTTATACAATAATATTTGTTAACCATTATTAAACCACTAGTAAACCACCACTTTTCTATTTAAAATAATGCTCTTCTAACCAAGTTTATTCGAATCAGGAGAAGCAATTTTCGACGAACGGAGAAGGCGGAATCTTGTATTAGCCATTCTTGGAGTATTTCCATCAGCCGACAAAAAGGCAGTACTATTATCAGATCCCAGTTCATTGTTAGTATCCATAAATTTATCGTCCATTTCTGAATGAAGCATTATCGCATCCGAAACAGCGATAATATTTGTCAAATCATTCGATAGAATCGTATGTGCTCCGGATGATTGTCGTCGAATCAGCTTACTCTTATCACCTTCTGTGCATTTATATCAAAATTATCATGGACAAAGCAATTAAAATTAGCAAAAAACATGTATTCAATTAAAAAACATTTTTAGCATTTTTGAGCGCATTTAGATTCCATAACTAAATTAAAAACTGCAAATTATAAAATTTTGCCACAAGAGACCATTTCTTGGATTTCCAGACCAACATCAATTATTTGAACATGGATGGTTAACGAAACCAGGAATTAGACAATTAGACAATTAGAAAACAATTGTACGGATTATTTCCATTTAGTATGCGGGCAAATAGAAGAAAATACAGATGGTTTAATTAAACTGAAAATAACTTTAGTTCAAAACTGTGCAAGTTCCGCCAGTGTGAAAAAGCATTAATTTTTAGCAGTAATTATTCTAGAGACCAGAAACAATTTTAGTGAATTGGTGATAAAAATTCCTGGAACATTCCATAAAAAAATATTTCCTCTGGTGAATTTTTAATAACGAGTAGATATAAAAATCATTAATGAAAATAAGACAATATGAAATAATTTTGGAATAAAATAATTGCTCATCTTAAAAATGTTTTTAACTCATCGTTCTAAGTTAAATAGCACTCTTGTCATAAAAGCATACCATCTGCAGAATTTTGAGCCATTAGGTTCGGAATGGTAAATCTTAATGACAAGATCTGACCGAGATCATCAAGTGGTATAAGAGATCGTAAAATTGCTCGTGCTCGTACACTATCGCCTTTACCTGCCTATAAATGAGTTCCTTTAATCCATTATATATATCAGGTAAACAAGCAAATAACCGCCCACTCAAATTTTGCCTTTCTTTAACCAAATAAATTTAAAATTAAGTTTAACAAATTAATATCTTATCATTAACTAAATACTAATACCTGTATCGTCAATCTATCTGGCGCACATTTGGCAAGGAGATCTACTAGCGAAGAATAAAAATCTAAAGTTGCGGCTCCAAGGTCGATATAATCCTCACCTTCAGCTTCTTTGCTTGGGTAATGCCTGAAAATCTTAATCATTCAGAAATATTTCGCGTCGAAAGTGTAATAAAAAGTAACCGAAAATTTAAACTAAGTTTTCTTCGAAAATGAGGCGAACTAACTGAAGAAATATGAGAAATCACTATTATCACTATAACTATTTAAATTATATCATCAATTAACACAGAAATGAAGATATGAAATGAGCAAAAATAGTTTTATAAAATCATATGAATATGCAAACTGTTGTTGTCTTAAAACAGCGCTACTCAGCAACTGAGGATCGTCGCCATCTTCAAGCGCATGTATATCTTCAGACAAAGCAATAGCTTCCTGCAAATTTCTTTTACGTTTTTTCGCATGAAAAAATTTTAAAGCGTTGTATAATGAGAAAAAACCTTGACCTTAAAAGCAGAGAAAAGACCTTGTCCTTCGCCTTTTAGAGCAACACCTAGACATTCGGGACGACGAATAAGTAGCCGTATAACAAGATTAGCGTTTTCTTCCACACTTTCACCATTAATCCAGACACAAAAGCGTAGAAAATCGAGATAACGTTCACCTTCCACTGGATCCCAACCAATATCTGGATAGCCTTTGGCAACTAACTCAGAATTTGACTGAAATATAAAAATAAATGTCATAAAAATAAAAATAAAATTAACAAACTTCAACGAAAAAATGGAAATATATTGATTTAAACCTGCAGACCACATCTACTTAAATAGACGGTTAATTTATCCAACTCTTCCTCTTTAAGTGCTAGAGCAAGTTCATTATTGTCCATAAAACTCGAATAAGCAACATCCAGAGGAACAGAACCTAAACCATTACAAAGTAAAAGCCTTAAACAGTTATATTCATTAGTGGTAAAAGTGCAGACGAAGAAGTACAAGATACAAGACTTTTTTGAAGACAAACCTCTCAAACTTGGCCGTGCTAGCAACATCGTAGCATTATCAAGCAAAAATGAAAGGTGTTCAAACATAGCTTTTTGGTTTTGTCGAGATGTCCGACAAAAATAGCACAAAAAACGTGAACAAGCCACAACCATTTCAGATGCATTCAATTGCTATAAAATTATTCATAAATCGAGACTCAATGCAAAATATTTCAAAATATTTGAATATAAAACTGAACGAAAACGAATCAGCGATTATTCTGCAGATTGAATAGATCAGCTTACAAGAAAAAACTGAAAATAAGGTAAACGTTTCGCAAAGATTTCACTTCAATTTCACGTTTTTCTACTCACCCGATCTGTTTTGTTTGCCAAATTTTCCTCTGATGTATCACGATCGGAGTGCTCTACAGTGCCTTGTTGAGCAGTTAGAACATTCATCATAATAGTCATAACGTCTTCATGCACCTTCAGTAAACGCATCAAATCCGGATGTTGGAAGAAAATTCGATTATTCATCAAATTCCTACATATCATCTATTTAAATAACTCTTTTCATCCGAGCAATTTTTTTCCCAGATTCATTTTCCTACCGCTCGTATTGCATTATCATGCTAAGTTCTCAGCATGAAAATTCTTAAAAAGCTGGAAAGATAAAAAAATTTTCCTTGATTAGCTATAAATGTTTAAATGTTTAAATGTTTAAGAAAAACAGATGATTCAGCGTGACTCAATGACAAGAAAATTGTCATTGAAAATCGAGGTTTCACATCTGGCGGACGCACCATGCTCCATCGGACGACAATTTCGTCTAAACGTGAAGGCAAATAAGAGTAGTAGGTTCAGTGGGTTTTCAATTTGAAGCTCCCATGCTGTGGTTCTATTCCCAGCCTCATCACTGTACAAAAATCCTGGCAACTCACCTGCATTTCTATCGCCAAGGGATTCCCTGGCACATTTTTCTAGCCCGACAAGCCAGCTGAGCAAGTTTAACCAGCAATGGTGAGTGCTCTTAAAAAAATGATTAAAAATAAAAATTATTACCATAAGCTTTGTTTTAAAACTGATTCCTCGGCTATTTCAAATTGGATTTTTATTAATTCACGAACTTGAATGAGATGCTCGATGAAATCCTTAACATCCTCTATGTTACGTTCATGGAGAACATAAGTTTGTGACAATGCTGTAATTATCTGAAATGAACACGTCTAACTCTTTATTACTGACCTGTAATTAGTTCTTAGATGGTTTTAAGCCTGTACTTTGATACTGCTTAAACATCAATTGGTACTATATGGTTACCTCTCCAACCCCATTATATTGTCGCAGCAAAAGGGCGAACATTTTTCGAATCAAAATTTGGCTCTCAATTGTGCTGCTAGTAGCCCATGATTTTAACATATTACAAACCATTCGCCTGTAAGAATTTTCTTAAGTGATGTTTTGTGATAATAGTTCTAATTCTGTTATACTTATTTATGCGGAAAGCGAACCTGAAATTTTCTGATCCCATATGTTCGATCCTATCGTCTTTTTGAAATGGCGGCGGTGGCACATTTATAACAAGTTGAGCCAATTGGTCCACCCATGAATTTTGGTCATCTAATGGAATCATATCCTCTGATATTTCATCATCAGTATTTTTTATACATCTGATCTTGCTTACCAACAATGCACAGAATTCTCTGCAACTCAATAACTCAATAAGTAATGGTTATCATTTCTGGCACGATTAGAAATTTTAAATAAAGCGACTTGATAAGAAATGCAGGAAATGAGTTGCCACAACTAATCGATTTTTCAGCTACAATTTTACCCGTCGGCAACAGAAACCGAACTGATGCTCAGAACGATACGCCAAGCCAAACCCTTGCAAGTAAATTCTAAAATACCGCGAACATCTACTCCACTGCAATGTTCACTAAGAGCACCAACTTTATTTACTGCGATAATTCCATACATATTTCATGAAAGCATATCTAGCATTATTACAAAATACGTAAATTTTTTTTTTAATATGTATACATAAAAAATATACAGTACAAATAATCTAACCACATGTTATTTTTTCTAAAATAGTATTCTTATTCTGGTTGAGTTCACCCCACTGACTTTTAGGATAAAGCCCTTTTGCAAGAGAATAGCTTGAGGATGGAGGTAAGTTGCCTGGATGCTCTATATTTATAAAGTGTAATATTAAATAAATCAATATCCGTATTCAAGAATAAAGAAAAGGAAACACGAGTAGACTATTTGAAAGAACCTAAACTTTCTATCCTAAATTTTCTCTTGCACAACATAAAGTTACAGCACTTTATAGAACTGACTTTTCAATCCATCTCTATTTTGTCAGCTCATATATATCAGTGAAATAAATCATTGAAACCTCAATTGTTCTTGAAGCGATTCATCCATGGGACATTGATCATACTCTACCTCGTCATCGAGCATTATTCCTGCACCGCTGTCTGAATGCTTACATTTTATAAGTCGAAACATCTGAAAACATGAACATGACTTTAATAACTATAAGCAAAAAAAAGAAAAATGTAAGATGAAAAAGCAGTCATTTTTTATAGATTTTCAATTTGAATGAACTTGTTCTTTAGGAGGACATCGAAATTCTTTGGTGCGTTTAGCAGCCTCAGCTGGTGGCATATCTGTCTGCTTTATTTCCATATATCTGTAAATTTTTAACTCAGAGAAAGCTAGTTTAAAATTCAGCAAAATTCACTGTTATTGTGCATGATACAGATCACAGAAGAAAAATCAACAAGAACAACGGGAAAAATGTGCTATTATATTCGATTTAAGCTTAATTACATCAGAAATACCTTTTGCACTGATCTTGTTGTAAATCGCTAACAAAGCCAACTGCAAATGCAATAAGAGACTCAACTCGATGACGCAACTGAATATCACAAATGTTATCTAAAATTTCAACAAATTGAATCTTGACGCTTTCATCCAGCCAGATTTCTGTTAATCCTTTTCGCGCTGATCCTAAAAAGCTTCATAAATAAAATTTTACGAAAAGTAATCAATGAATTTATAAGAGAATTAGCTCAAGGAAGAGAAGCAAATATTTTTAACAAATAATTGCCAGGAGCATAAGTTTCGTCAAAAGCTGATGGATGAATCAGTTTTAGCACATCCTTTAGATCCTCATCATCGATCAGATTAATAACAAGGAGCGAATTGAATAATTTGAACAGAGGTCTGAAAAAAAATCATAAAATAATATGTCGTGGAAACACGACTTATCAGTTAAAAAATAGTTTACGTTTAAACACTTCAACTTAAACACTACACTAAGAGAAAATAAAGAAAATAACAAACTCGAAATGACTGCTATTACATCCGCCGATTAAGTCCCTACAGTTCATAACAGCATGCTCTGTTGCGCTAATCAACGAAGACGTCACATGGGATTTGAGTGCTTCGAAATTAAAAGTAGGAGCAAGCAGTTTCGTATCAGTATCATTTTTGAAACTAAAATGTAAAGCTGTCATGAAATTTTAGAAAAAGATTGAGATAAAAAGGATATGAAAATTTAGCGTATAGTATTAGAACCATACGTACTCAGTACGGACTACACAAGAAGCCATCGTTGGGCGAATTGAGACACAACGTCCATAAATTAGAGGGAAACGATCTTCTGCTTCAGAACTAAAAACGTTTTTCATCTCCAATTCTTTTATTAATGGAACAACATATTCATGCGCCCCTGCCATACAAGCATCCACATGAGTTTTGAGGTGGACAGCGATCAGAAAATCGTGAAATCCTTGACGCATAGGCCCGGATAAGTCTTAAAAGAAATTTTTTCTGACTGGAGATAGCAGTACTGAACCAAAAATTTTAAATAAAACTAATAAAAATAAGGCGAAAAAAGGAAAATATATTTTTCCTTACCAACATAAGCAAGAAGGTAAAATTTTATAATTTCATATTTTATCAAACATATTCCTTACCACCATAATCATTTCTCATTTTGTAGAAATACTAATTGACTTACAATGACTTTTGATTGCATACATAATCTGGTCCTCATCAACGTGAGAACATAATATATGCGCGACTTTTTGATTACCAAATGAAGCAAGCTTGCAATAAAGATTTAGAGTTTGCCGATGAAAAGTAAGACAATCATTATGTTCGATCAATTCAAGGATATCATAACTCATATCTTTTTCGGGCACATAGATCGTCATCATTTGTAACGGATCATCACACAGTATTGACCAACCTAGAAGAAAAATACGGGGTTTAACAGGACAACATAGAAATGAGTCGATTTCGAATAAATCGAGAAACGAATTACCAAAAATGAAAAATATCCTTAATTCTGCACCTTTATTCTGCTTTACTTTTTTCATTGTTCTTAAGAAGTCTTAGATTAGTCTCAAAAAATGAATGGAGGCCTTTAAGTCACCCCATTGGGCCAATGTCCCGCATGCCAAAAAGATCAGCGGCTTTCAGTAAAATTTACTTTCCGTGATTAGCTCATTAAATTTATAAGAAATTGCTAGTGGAACGCTAAAAGATGAAAGACTAATAATTTTCGATGGCCAAAAAGAATTCAAAAATTGAATGAAAAAAAAGCACTCAAAAATTTTAATAAATGCCTAAAAATAGCGCATTTTAAAATTTACACTACAAAATAACTAAAATCACCTCGAATATCCGATAATTTTAAAGCAGTTGTTCGAAGGCATTCATTTGGTACACGAGCCCAGTGAACAGGCTGTATCTTTTCAACGGTTAAACGAGGTGGACAAAATGGTATTAAACTTTTCTGTGATGATTTGAACATTGCAGATGACAATGGGAATGTATACTAAATTGTGTAAGATCATAAACAAATCAAAAATTTGAACTGAGGCCTTATTCACAGCCAAGAAACAATGAAAATACCTTGATTCTTCCGAGCTCAAATTGCAAGATTTCTGTAGTTGTTGGTGCAACAAATGCAGCAGGATAAAGCATAGCTCCAGGGTCCAGCTAAAAGAAGACTTACAAAACATCTCATATGATGAGCTAGAACAAACTTTAAAAGAAGTACCTGGAAACGTATACCAGTATCCTGACCAGCAGCAAGGAATGATAATTCGCCAATGGAGGTGTCTATGATGCAACCAATTAGGAGACCAGTGACTTTCGTATTAGCTGCATCAGGCACAGCTTGCAATAGTTCAGCTGCATTCATCACATAACAATTACGATATTCTAAGCTGGAAAATTATAAATAATCATCCCTACAAAAATTGATATAACCAAATGTTTTGACGAATTATAAAATTATGAAACTACTCAATGAAATTATGAAATTACTCTATGAAAAATTTGCTTGAAAAATTCATCGGTTCATGGTCATGGACTTCAATTCTTCATCATTTAATGATGAAAAAATCTAAAAAAAAAGCATAAAAATTCCTCTTCAAATAATTCTTGCTACACATACCTGTCATCAGCCGGATCGTCATTAGCTGCATATTGAAACTTGCATCGCCGAACACTTTCGCCCAGATTAAAACTAGCTGAATAGTAGTGAAATTTTGGTGTTACCCAACCAACCCAAACATTAGCGGGGTCCTGACCAGGGAATATTCTTATAGCATAATAAAACTCATCAATCTGAAAAGAACATATCATATTTTTATATCTTTGGAACCATAAAACCATGCGAAACAACTCGAAAGGTTTAGTGCCTTATCAGCAAGTTCCGATAAAGGAACAACATCATCGTCTGGAATATCACTGTGGATCGCATTTGATAATTCAAGAGCAACTATGGAAGGACGTCTGTTTTCCATTAACACTACGGGTTGTTTCTTTTTTTTTCCAGTAATCCTTTTGATTGAGAATGATCTTCCAGGCCCTGATACTGGCATATCTGAACCAAGTGCAAGTTATTTGATTATTATGAAAATTAGCCTGATAATCGTTTAGATGAAGAATAGATATTATTTAGCAAGCATTGCCTTGAAGTACGTCTTTCAGTGGAGTTGTGGCTACATTAAGTGCTTCATCGGACGTTCCATCAAAACTTGAAGTGCTTCGTGCAATGCCGCTAGGTTCGCTACTTTTCTTTTCGATTTCTCTATAATACAACCGATGAAGATAAGAATGGTTTTAAAGATACTGAAGATTTATCCATGATATACATTCTTTCTCCAATAAATATGCTTTCATTTTAGTCAAATCATGTAAAAAGTAATAAATTACTTTTTCTTATGACCTTCCTTAAAACGTGCCATCAAGCCACCTTTTTTCTTTGGTTCTTTTCCTTTTAAATGATGATCTTCAAAGTCGTGCAAACTGCCAGTCCTGAAAACTGAATAAGGCAAGATTGAGGAATTATAAATCATTCAGTTTAAAAGCTGGAAAATTGGGTTCAAAAATCGTGACGATTATAAATTCTTCAAGGATCGTTGTAATCGTTTTTAAGAAAATAAAACTTGCCCCAAGCCAGGACGTTCAACAAGATCATGAGTCTCGTCCAAAGATATTGGTTTTGAGCGAGATGATTCAGCATCCTCATCTTCTGTGCTGCGTTTGAAGGTATTCAAAAGAGATTTTCCATGTGTTTTCTGCAACTATTTATATCAGTTTGCAAAAAAGACTAGAAGAGGGTTTTAATCACGAAACACATATTTCACTATAATGATAGTATTTTCATAAATATTTTTAAACCGACTTTAGTTTGAGCATATCTGGAATCCTCAAACTCTTTTGGAATCGTAATTGGTCTAATAGAAGGCATTCCTATCTTTTCATGTGCCATACGCTCCTGAATATCACGTATCGCTTGCATTATTGCCTCTTTGTTCCTATAAATGAAGTGAGGTGCTTCGATCAAGTTGAGGTATTTATTCTATTTAGATATTCCAAATATCACTTAAATCAGACCACTTACACACCTAACTTTGGAAAATGTTTTATGACATCTAACAGGAAGCGACAAACGGATATATTCCATCTTCGCTTTTTCCATTGATGAAGTGTCACTCGTATCAATCTTAAATTTAATTTATGAAAGATGGTTCTAAAAAAATATATTTGAATTGTTTAAATTTAAACGACAAATTGGCAATATAAAGGAGGGCTGTTTTCAATAAATCTACATTCCTGTCAGAGTCCGAAGTAGAATGAAGAATATTAGTTTAGTAATAGAAAAAACACCTTCTGTGATATTTTCAGGCACGGTGGACTGTTCCCAGTAGCAGGAATGCGATAAACTTCAACTGTTGAACCTGCATCGATATCTGTGAAAAGTGGCAAGCTTTTCGCGTACCACATTGGCATTTGCCGATACATATTGCTGCAGAATAACTTCATTTTCATTTTCGTCGGAGAATATTTCATATGAAACAGAAAATAATTTGAAAAGAAAAAAATATAAAAAAAGAAGCATACACGCAAAATGGTTCATATCCCTCTTGCAAACCACAAGTTGTGAAATATTTGAGAGTATTGGAATCTTGTCCGAAATTTAAACGAGCTTTTTGACCAGCTCCTAACGTCATAGCGGGCACAAATCCATCACCAGATATTACATTATCAAATGCTACTTCCGAACCAGATGGATCCTATATCGATTTGCAATTAATAAATAAATAAAATTTCTATTAAAATATACATAATGTCTTCTAACGTTTTTTTCCACAGTCATTTTGTAGACAATCTTGTTGTTGTCCGTTAACATATGTTCCAGTTGATTTGAAAAGTCGGTTATTATTTATTTTTCCATTCCTATTGTTAAATTATACTGCTTAAACAGCTGATCATCAATGCTTTGAAATGTTTCCTTTTTTGTTCATTTCTTCTATCAGGTCAGAAAAATGGATAAATATAGGGAAATTTTAAAGAAATGATTTAGATATTGCATGATATATACAGTAATAAATAAAAAAGGAATAATGTATGAAAAAAAATAAAAACATTAACAAGTAATAGTTCGCCATTTAACGAGAAAGCAATAGTTCGATCGTTGAGGTCCAAAAAACTACCAACAATGTCGCCAACTTTCCATTCTCGCCCATAGGTTTCAGCTCCTTGATGCCACTTTCTCGATAAATAACTGCAAAAAAAAATTGCCTAATGTAAAATTATTCAAAAAACGACATTAATGTAAAAATATGTTTGCTGTATGAGCGGTTGTGCTGAAAAGGTGCTCTGCTCATTAATCAGCAACTTAGAAGATAGAAGAACTTAGAAGATATTTTATCATTTTATTATATTACTGTATTCTTATTTTATAATCTTATTTATTATTTACTATTATTATGTAATCTTCTCCGAATCAGAGTTTTTTTTTCTAATTTTAATTTTTTTAAAAATTGTCTTTAAATTTCCTTTTTTTTAAATTTAATTGCCTTTGCCAGGAATATATTCCTTCTTTATTTACCCGTTAAAGGAGCGAGAACCTATCCGCAAATACGTTGCAAGCGCGGTGAGGTGCTGGATATAGCTGGTCGGAACATCAGAACGCTTATAGGTGTTGCAAGCCAAGCGATCACTATCCACACCTCTTCTAAATACAGCGTGGATGTGGCTTGTTTGTCGAAGGTCCGTCTTCCTGATGTCGGTTCCCCAGTAATTATTAAACCTGGTTCCGAGCAAAGATATTGGCTATATCACAGTGATGTTTCGGATAATTCGAGGCGAAATTGTCAAGTCTGAAAAGGCTCGATCCGCTCTAATTGAATAGAAGCAGTAAATGGCCTATTTTCTAGAGAAAGTTCTATTTCGGTAATCAGTGTATATGCTTAGATGACTGCGATAAGGATAAGGAGCTTCAACTATTAACAAAATCTCTACCAAGAGGTTACATGGTCATAATCGAAGAAGACTGGAATGTGTGCGTAGATCAGGATGCAGTACTCGGCAAATATGTTTTCTTCGTTTTGCCAAACAGAATGAGCTCTTGAGCTTTGTTACATACATGCTTCCAGTATCGAAGAAGACATTTAGTTACGTGGAACTCTCCAATATTCCAATCAGATTGACCATATATTAGTCAGTTATCGCTGAAGAGTTCTGTACTTGATAATCGTTGTTGTAATCGTTGTTATGCTGAAACCGGTAACCGCCATGGAGCAGATCATGTTATGGTTTGAGCCAAGATTCATATAAAATTGGCAAGTCGTAAGAAACAGAGTATCCCGAGATCTTTCAATCTCTCAAATTAAAAGATCAGAGAATAATAAGTGCATTTCAAACCGTATTGTGGCAAAACCTCAGTGAAATGAACATCAATGACATCTCTACGAATGAATACTGGTCCAACTAAAGACATGCCTACAAAAATCAGCCATCCCCACAGAGTATACTAGTAGGAAAGGCGCTAGTTGGATGTCGGAAGCAACTGTTCAACTGTTTAAAAAAACTGCCAACGCCCAAATCGTGGAAATCCTGTCTATTGGATGTTTCAAAGAATTAAACGATAGCAGCACGCGGGACAGAATTCGCTATTGGAGCGATATGGCCTCAAGAATGGAGACGGTGGCTCGGATAGGTGATAATAGGAAAGTATTTCGCCTTTTTCGTAGAGCTACTATAACGGCCGTGATCCGAAATAAAAACTGGTGTCCGTCCGTCAGGGCTCCTTTCCCCCACAATATTCACTTATGGAATAAACTGGATAATGGGCATTTCTTGTTGGCACTCAAAAGGTGTGCAAATCAGTCCACAGCATAGTATTACAGACCTTGAATATGATGTAGTTCTTTTTGCTGACAGTTATAATGAAATCAAATGATGTTAAACAATGTGTCAACAGCTGCAGCGAGAATTGGACTAAAAATCAGTATAAATAAAACGAAACTTTTTCGTCTTATATACAAGATGCTTATAAAATACCTATTTTTATCAATAGGTATTTTATTTTATATTTATATATTATATTTATTATATTTTCACTGCTGATTAAGGAAGTGGCCGACTTCAAATATCTTGAATCCACTCTAATCCCAAATGGCCAAATTCATGTCCATATTTGCTCTATATTTGCTCTGTTCGCTCGATCTTGCTATATGGCTGCCAAACATGGCCAATGATAGTGGAGGATATTAAGAAGCCATCAGCTTTTGACCACTCATGCCTAAGATATATTTTACGGATCCGTCCGGCGAATAAATTCGTAGATTGTATCCATCTTCGCTCAAACACCACCTGTATTAATAATTCACAGATCGTCACCTTCGATGGTTAGGGCACATTCTCCGTCGTCCACCACAGGAATTAAGGCATATTTTGCTACTTGCCGAACCCTGTGGTGGATGGCTTCAAAAGCGAGGAGGACCAATCATGACCTGGACTGATACAGTCAGGAAAGATTTTGAAGGCAAAGGAGGATCAGCAATATATGGACTTATTGGAGACGTCTTATCTTTGAATCGTCTTATCTAGCTAAAGGAGCGAACATAACAATTAATGTGAGAGCAGTTAGAAGAAGATGGATTAATGTAAAAAAAAATCATTAATAAACCAATATTTTTAAATACCCATCAAAACCGTATGAACGTTCATCGAGTCCGAGATCTGTATCTGGTGGGGCTCCAATATCGATCCATCCAACTTTCATAAACCCCGAAGTCAGGACTTCGAACTCGAAATACCATTTTCCACTCGTTACCGCATACGTTGCCTCTGCTCGATATATCAGTGATGGCGTACGCGATGCCAATAATTCTTTTTCAGCACCTATAAATCATTCATTATTTCATTTATGACCAAATATTTAAGAACAACAATTAGTAAAATGCCAAAGATTAGGAGGCCGCGAAAGTTTAAATATAAAAAGATAGCATAACCTTCATCATGTTCATGAACAGGAGGCTCTAGAAATATTCCAAATAGCTGTAAAGCTTTGATGAACTCAGCAGCAGATTCTTTGTTCGCATCCTTGATTCTCTGATCCACCAAATCATATGGAACGAGATGTGGACTACGCTTTTGATTTGAATCCACAAACTACAGCCATCAAAAAATTGTTGTAGAAATAGGACATAACGAGGATATATATAAATATATCTACTGATTAAGATCAAGCTCATTAAAAGGCCAAAGTGAGGTAAATCCATCACTTTATTATAATATGGCAGTCTGTGAAAATGCTTTGGAGTTTGAAGAGGAATTATTCATATTTCAGACTAATCTGAAATATATCATAAGCGGCAAACTATTTACTTCATTCAGTCCAAATGTCCATCCCCTATGAATTTTTTCTTTGGCCCATACATTATGCGTATTCTTTGCCAATGCATCGATCAGTGGAGTTATATTCTCATCAAGACTTATTTCATGTGAATCCAATGGTTGTGGCTTAAATCCATTCGACTGCTGATAACTGAAAACAAAATCTTTAATCAGTATGAAATATTTGAATGAAAATCAAAAAACTAAAAACTTTTGTGGCAGTCGAATGGGCCGCAAACGTGTAGGTGGTTTGTCCACTACCATATTATAGCCCAATGCATCAATTGTCCTGAAATTTGTTCGATTTTTTTTAGGATTTACTGTTTAAAACTATTCTTGCGATTCTTCCGATATAAAACAAATGGGTAAATAAATATGCTTTATGCGTAGCTAAAATATTAACTTCATTGTATCAATCGCCAAATTGATGTTGTAATTCTTTTCTGTCACTGGTAGTTTATCAAACGATGTCAAACAAGGATGATGTCTTTGTAATTCATCTCTAACCTGAAATTTTGAATCTATTTGTATTGCACTTTGTCACTTTAGCAGCACAATTAAACCTAGGTGATTATAAAGTGCCTTACCTCTCCAAAAGTCCAACCTAATTCGATTTTTCGCATTGCCCAGAGTTCATGAAGATTTTCAGCTAGTTTTTCATGAAACTCCATTGCAAAATGCGGCAGTATCGATGAAGAAATATCGATAGGAGTTGGAACGAAAGGTTTGGCATTTGAATGCATTGTACTAGGTCCATAAAATATATTTTTGGCCAGTTTACCAAATGAAAAATATTCAGCGATCTCGAGTTGTTCACTGATCGCTTCGGCAAGAGGACTAAATCCAGATGGTGGCCCAAATCGTAAAAGTCCATGGCAACTGCCAAAAATAAATCGACAACTACAAAAATTAGCGACTTTTGTTGACTTTTTTCCAGAAAAGAACAGTCTTTTTTTCTTTTTGTTTTATTATGGCTAATTAGTTATGTTGATATTTTTCATCGTTCCCAAAATATGTCCTAGGATAATATCGTTTAATTTCTTGCATTGTTTCGATTTTATTTTTCAATTTATTCACATCAAGCAAGTATTTTGACAAAAATATTTTGTTATCAATTTTTTTCAATTTTCAGTTTTTTTGTGCCATGCATTAGCATGAAAGGATTTTGTACTTACAATTGTTTAAAAAAATTATTGAAGAAATAAAAAATTGTTGCGAGCTTGTCTTACTAAATATATGGTAATATGGAAATATGATAAAAATATGGTAAAAAAGATTTTAGAAAAGAAAAGAACGCTTAAAACATAGATGTTTGGTAATTGTAAATCTTTAGTGAGATAAGCTTTTAAAAATTTTAGCACTGACCTGACCTTAGCCGATAATGACATAACTGGAAAGAAATATCCATCAATGTTAAAATTTTTATAGAATGCACTGATTTGTTGGCCATTGAGAGTGAATCTTATCTCCGGTATAGTGAGGTCTAAAATGCATCCGACAATATCACCTTTCTGCAATTTTCGGTTGCCGACTTGTTTTCCTTTACCAGCTGAAATCTTAATTTTTTTGAAGTAGATAAACTCTCTTTTTTATTAATAAGAATGCTCCTTTAAAGCAATATTAGAGATTTGTTGAATTTAAAAATTTCCAGAATTTCTTTTGAAGCCTCTTGAAATTAAATATTTTCTTAAATGGTATTTGCTTCAATTATAAAGTGCACAATTTGATTAACAAATCCTTTCAAACATGAAGCATTTTATCCATTATGGATCCTATGGATTTTTGTGGTTAATAAATCGCCAGTAAACGATGCTCACCGAACGCTATTACTTCATCTCCTTCGTAAACTATGTAGTTTGTGTTAAAATAAAATAAACTGACCACAATAAATGCAACTGCCGTCGAATCCATAGGAATAAAAATCGTCCCCCACACCATTACAACCCCATCTAAATATAAAGCAATTTGAGGCTAAGTAAAAAAAAATTTTTTTAATAAAAAATTATTGAAATATTATTGTGATTCCAATTTATAAATAGGGCATAATATTTGCTAATGGAATGCATTCCGAGTTGGCTAGTCTAACATAGATATTAACAAGACTATATCTCCTAACTATTCTTGAAGCAATAAAGTTGTAAATCATTGATCTGTTCACTGGATTATTTTAATTGATTCTCTTAGTTCCACGACGAATTTCAACCTTATTTTTGTCCTAATCTAAATAATATAAAATTTGTGATAATTAAGACGTGAATTCAATTATTGAACTAGTTGTTGATTTGATAGGCATAATTAGGCTCATCGTAAAAAAAGTAATTAGTGAATTAGAGGGCAAATATTCAAGTTTGCTAAATGGAAGCACTCACCCATCACCCGATCCTGGAAATGGCCTGTATCCGAGACTATTGGCCCATCCAATTCTTAAATAAGGTTTTAGCTTAGTCATTTCTTCAATATGTTCCACTTCCGCCTCATAATACCAGCGACGAAATTGCGAACTGCCTTCTTGTACAGCAACGAGTACATTAGGAGACATGCTAAAATCGAATTTTATAGCAATAATTCTATGGGATTCTTCAGCAACTCAAAACCTACGATTATAAAGGGATAGTCAGATTCATTTTCTACAAAGCGCTATATAATATTTCCAGAAATATCACTAACTTCATTCATTCCCGGAATTAATTTAATAACTTGTAATTTATTTTTTTATCCTTAGAATCAGAGTTAGCATAGTCACCTGCTCACATGGTCCATCATTTTCGTTTGCAAAAGCAAGTCTTTTCCAGGAAGTAAATGTTTAGTGATTGTATTCTGACTGCTTCTTACTGCCATTCCATTACCTTCACATAGAGAAGAAAGTACATCAAGGACCTAAATTTTGTTCCAAATATGTTTCTTTAAAAAAATCTGATGTAGCTGTATTAAACATTTCTAAAAAACTGATACCTTAGGATCTCTTCCAACTTTCTCCAGCAGTGATATTACTGATTTAATATGATCTTCGTTAATCATATTTAATGCTTCTGGTGATTCAGTTAGCACACAATACAAAACATCAAGAATACCTTAAAAAATAAATTCCAAAAATAATAATTTGGTAGACAGCAAAACACACGATTTTATTCTATTTATATTATTGTCATTTCTACAGCTTCTTTATTAGATCTGATCTTTGCTTACGGAATAATGTGTACTTTTCGTTGTTTCGTTGTTTTCGATGTATTTTAAAATTTTAATACACAATATGTGCGTTAAAAAATTTACAGCAAACCTTCAGCAGATTGTGGATTTGCAAGTCTTCCGAAAAGCCAATCAAGCCTTTGCGCAGCGGCAAACTGCGCACAATTATAGTGATTACCTTTAATCATAGCAGCAACTAGAAGATAAAGATAAGTCGCTATCTCTTCCCACATCATCTTCAAAGAATTTAATATGTAATATGTAGTTCAAGTTTTTATGAGGCAAACAACTCAGTGTTACAATAAAACAGACAACTTTATAAAATAACTTTTGATGGAACTAAGAAATTCTAATTTGAATATAGTAGATTAATAAGTAATAAATCGAATCACCTGAGTTTCTTCACCAATTAAACCAGCAAAATCAGGCAAAGCTTCCATCTCGGAGAATTTATCTATTGTGTCAAGAATCATGTTTAAGACTCCCTCCTCTTGGAACAAATCCTGACGACTTCTTAATGCACGAAGACGATTCTGTTTTTCTTCAAAATCTGCAAACAGTAAAACTTTCTAAATAATCTTAAATAAAAAATAAAATAATCGTTCCGTTTTAACGATTTTTTCCGCAATACCATCAGCTTCGTCAGGTTGTGCAAAATATTTAATGAGATCTTCCATCAGTTTCAGAACTTCTTTCAAATCCACTCTGATCCAGTCATTTGACTGTTTACCTTCTCGTTGCAAAGCTTCGATGCCTCTGAAAAAAATCACCATTTGCGTTGCATGTTCTATGATTCAATCAACGATGTTATCAAAGACTTAATCAACTATCAATTAACTGCAACTGTAATAATTGAAGTGTTTCGCAAATTCTTTCCAAAAATTTCATTAACACATTTCGCTAATTTCACTTTCAGTCATATTTGTTCGTTTCCTCCTGGATAAAGTTTTAACTCAACTCACACTTGTGCCATGATTTTCTTGCAACTAAAACTTCAAATCTAAATCTGTAACAAGTTTATTTTCTTAATCTCTTCATCTTCAACAAATAAACGCAACAATTTCCAACGGAAGAGTATATTTTATAAAAAAATCGGTGGAGGATGTCTTCATTACCTCTCTGGAAGAACAACTGCTTCCTAATAATCAAGAGCTGAACCAGAATTTTTAGCATTATTAGGAAATATGGAGCGAAATGAAGAAAATAAATGGAAAATTAGAATTTAGAGAACAATATAGGTACTATACGAATATAGCTAAAGCTTACTTTAAGAACCGATTCAGCACTGATGAACACTTTCGTATGACCCGCGCTGATTTCGATTCTTCTTCAAGAGCCATAAAAAATGTAAAACAATCATCCATATGACCATCTTTGAGTGCGACTGCTTTTTTTTCTTCAACCTTTCCAAGGCCTTTTTTTGTTACTTCGGATGTCTGAAGTAAAAAAATCTAATTCTATGAGAAGCGACAAAAATCAAGCCAGAAAAAATTTATTTCATACCTCGAAAAAGTAGCCTGACGAGTCTATAAAAAAAATGTGTTACTTGATATGATAACCACAGCTGAGTCTTAATATGTTGTATGAAAGCGTCCGTTTCGCCGTAACGAATCGTTGCAATTCCCATTCCTTCCTCTTCTTTTTCTTCCAGCATTTGCTTCTTCTGATCCTAAAATCAAATCATGAAAACATGATAAAATTTTTAATTAATAAATTTTATAATAAATTTAATATTAATAACAAATTTAAATTGAACTTAAGTTCAAGGACTTTAAATTACATTTAACATTTTGAATCTAATGATGATTACTTTATTTTGACACATTATAAAAGCAGTCAGATCGTAATCTGATTTATCCTTATGATAAAGTTGCACGGCATTTTCCAACACACCCAAATATCTGTAAAATGCCAATTGGTCAATTCAAAAATAATAAATTAGTGCAGGGAGATTCTTTATAACTAATAGCAAATGAACGAGACAAACAATTAACAATAAAAATGAACCAGCAACGAGTGAAGCTTAATATTATTGAAATAGATTCATGGAAAAAACGAATTAAGTGAAACAAACCTTCCAGATGTAATGTGACGAACTCTAAACGCATGTTCCCAGTTGATTAATGCGCCATGCCACTTCATTCGTATTAATTCTATTCTCCACAAAGATCGTGCTTGTGATACAGCGGAGCCACCTTCATATATAACCATGCTGAAAGATTTTTTACTTCGTATATAAATAAAAAACCTACATTTGACCTATTCTATAAATTTTCTTACAAACTTATAAAACTGAAAAATTAATCGCTAATTCCCAAAAACTTAATGGTAATTTGAAATAAAAGGAATAGGATGGCCGAATAGTATGTTGATTCTGATTCAAGATTTTTCATGATTTTGATTCTTAACGGAAATAAAATAAAATTCAGATGGTGGTTGGGACTAACTTATTTTTTGAGTCCAAAGCGATTCTATAGTGAAATTTTGACATCCTGTTAGTAAATGGAGCCAAACCAAAAATGGTGAATGTTGTTAGAAGAAAAAAAGAGGAGGCAATTAAGTAAAAATATACTTGTGCTGTGGATATTCACTCCAATTCTCAGGAATTGTGAGTACTTCATCATTACCATGAAAGAATCGCACAACGTCACTACCGAATAGATGGCCTGAAACTGTAGTGTTTCGCTCTTTTTTGCAAACATATCGAAAGAAAAAAAAATTTTTCTAAATTTTGTAAATTACGCAGTGTCAATATTTTACCTATATTTCGTACTCGAATGCTTCCTGAGCTAACTGAAGTGATATTCCAAAGTGTTTGGTGAAATGAAGCAATTACCATATATCCTTTGTTATGGGCCATATGCTAAAATTATGGTTAGGAAAAGAATTTCGACTAAAACATTTGATGAAAAAAACTGGCTAGAGTTCAAGCTTTAGAGTGGCTTTGCTTAACTTAAAAACTTATAAAATGCAAAAAAAATTTTTCAAACTGAAAAAAAGATTTGAAAATGTGGTCAATGTGGTCAATCGAATCTCACCAAATATCTTTCAGTAGCGACAGAAACAAGTATTACGTCATCTCCGACCCGCACCTTCTCACCCTCTGATCGCTGCTTCGACGCTGGATGTATAATCCACCAACAAGCCTCATCTGTATTTCAAAAAAAAATTGGACAGATAGGGAAAAGGTAATTGTCGTGGATCTCTCCATATAACAATTTAACAAATGTCGTTTAGATTTGTAATACAACTATTTTCTTTTAACTTTTATATGTATATTATTCAGAATATTTTTATGTTAATATTCAATCATAGACTAGACTTCTCGCAATAAAGGAAAGAATCAACTAGCAAAACGATTTACTACAGGTTGAGAACAACTTCAATTAAGAACTTTGTAGCTAACCATCATTTTTCTCTTGAACACCCACGTCGAATGCCAATTTATCGTTTGATGAACATGATGACAAACAAGCCAAATACTGGAAATATTCTCTCATTTACAATTTATTAAATGAATTTAATAACAGTTGAAAGGTTGATCTTTCTTGCAAAAATCCAAAAAATTAGATTTTTATCTCATATAAAATTGGCTTTGAAAGAGTAAACTCACAGAAAAATCATTCAAATGGACGAAAGGCATTCGATTGAATAGATGATTTTGAAGAATAGATTAAATAGATGATTTTCTCAATATAAATCAAGGAAAATCAGCCTAAACCCTATATTTAAGCCTTAAAATAAATAAAACTGAAAAGGTAAAAAATTCAAGATTTGGACATAATATTAGGCTTTGTAAAAAGGGCATTAACCACAAACCATTTCACTAAGTACGTGTTTTAGCTGGACAGCATGGCCGTAGAGAAGTGTTTTGTGACCACCTCCACCTCCTGCTCCTTTCTGAAATAAAAAAAATCGCAACTTCAATTTAAAAAATGTTGAAATAGACTTCTTATCCGACCAGTCTTAACTTCTGAGTTTGCAATGAACTGTGTAAATTTTTTGAAAAATTCCTGAAAATATACTAAATGGGTTTCGAAAAAAGTAAGGGCATTAATAGTCTTCGTTGTATAATTAGCTAAATTTATGACAATTTTTCAAAAATTTTAGACAAACCAATTCGTTTGCACTACCCGAACTCATCATCTCTTGTAAAGCGCGCATCGATAAAGCATTATCTATGTACAACATGCACATCGACATATCAGGTGGAATATCCTAAATAAAACGCTATATTTCGATATATTTGCTTTTTATTAAAAAAAGAAAACTTGACTTATAAGAAAGACTTATTAAAAGTTTGTTAAAAGAAAATTTCTATTTAAATTGATTTATTTGACTTTAAACGTTATTTCAAAAATCTCTAGAGACCCATTAACAAAAATTTTTATATTAACACCGTTAAATTCGCATTATTCGCATAAATTCGTAAATTATGATGGTCTCAAAAGCTCTCGAAACCTCTGCTTCATAATATTTAAAGTAATATGTGAACTCACGCGATCGGACACACTTTCAAGAATACACATTCGATTGCCAAAGCCTTCTGTACAGAGACATACTCGTTCTGATCCAAGAACACCTTCACGATTTGCTGATGCCATGCATGTCATCGCAACTATATCACCCTACAAAGAGAAATTTCTATTTTTTGAATTTTCAAAATTTACTAATTCCTTTAGCATTTAAAAACTTTAAATGCACATCTAAAAATATTCAATGATGGTAGCCAAACCAGAAATGGTGAATGCTCGTTTAAAAAAAATTATCAACTATTTAGTACCACCAACAAGTAAATCAAAAAGTAAAAAATTTATTATCTTTGAAACATATTCTACATGATATTTGGAATCAAGGTTATCAAATTGCTTTTAAAAAGAATGTTTCTCAACAACTTCTGACATTGTACTCAATTTCCAAAACTCTAATAAAACTATTAATATGCCAAATGAAAATTTCAGAATTATAAACAAAGAGCTGGAAGAGAAGAGCAACAACTTACAGATGGTAGCTTAACGAAACATATTCAAACTAAATATGACCAATATGTTTTCTAACTTAATTTTATGCGATTTTTCGGTGAAATCTCATACTAATACATAAATAAATCTAAATCATAAATCTAAATCTAAATCTCATACATTCTCTAAAATTGCGATTTTTTTAGATATCTTTTTATTAGTATATAATTGAATTCATCATTCATAGATCAATAGGTGGTGTCTATGTCTAATTATTCATATAATTTGAAATATACAGAATGTCGTCCGTTGTTTGTTGAATGAAAAGCTTAAGTACTGGGTCAAATTTGGCAACAATATATTTTCACCTTTCATATTCACTTTATTATCTTATAACGATCAAATCACCAATTTCTGATTAAGATTTTGTTCTTATCCTATTGAATAGTAATGGGGATAGAATGGCTCAATGCCTTATTTCTCAATTGGGAACGCCGATGCTGAGGTTCGATTCCCTGTAGGAATAAAAATCCGGGTGATGCTGGCGACTCACCTGTATTTCTATCGCCAAGGAACTCCCTGGCATATTTGTCCAGTGGGACAAGCCAACGGAGCGAGTTCAATTAGTAATGATGAGGACTCTTTAAAAAAAAAGAATAGTAATAGGTGGATTTGAAGATAAATCTTGATGATCAAAAATTTTTTTATTGACGCAACCGTTTTAACGTAATATTTTTGCCAAAACTATCTTTTTTAGGAGTTAAACAATTCAATTCCAGAGAAGTATTGCATAAAATATACCAAAATGTTAGAATTTGAGAGATTCAATGTGTCCAAAAAAATCAAGGAAAAATAAATAAATAATACATTCAAAAAATTAGTCTTAAGAAATACCGTTCGAAGAAATGAGATATCATCTTGTTCCCCATTTCCTCCTTCTTCTTTATCTGTCATAATGTGAAATCATTAAATATTTATGATTTATCTGAAATGAACAAATGGTAGGAATGGACTATTCATTAAAAATTTGGTGATTATTGCCGATCTAAATTGGCACAACGTATCTAAATGAAAACTGGGTTAAATCAGACTTTTCAGCTAATCAAATGGCTGTTATAAATGTTTGTGTTATACTTCTGCACTTGATATCCCAAAAGTTCGGACGTGACCAGCTGAAAAAAAAAGTTAACAAATGATAATCGAATAAATACAATCGTGCGCACCATAATTTACTAGAATAAAATGAGGTTATCATTATGATTTCTATTTTAAAAATAAATTATTATATTTGATGTCTAACAATTATTCTTCGTTTATCATCAATCTACCGCTTTATGATTATCATAAATTTTATTTTTCCTCTATACTTGCATTGTTTTGACTGTTTTTGATTAGGTGATTAACTTTATTGAGTTGTCAATACAAATGAAATATTTTACCTTTCAAACGAATAAATAAATAAAACTGGATGTCCTATGCGAATAAAATTTATAGAACGAATATCGCTAACTAAGAACAAGAGTACAGGTCAGCACCAATATTAAGAATTTCAAGAACATTGAATATAGAGTGCCAATGATATATGAGCCAGAACAGAATTGCTTTGTTAAACTAAGTTCTGTTGCGATTCGCAGAATTTAGAAAATTTAAGTTGACTGCATCGATCACAATGATGGTAAATTTTTTTTGCAGTGACAGTTTCTAGCCTCTTAACGATTATCTAAGTTTATCCTTACTTCAATGATTCGAAATTCATCCAAAGCCATATTCCCGAAGTAAAGTCGTTGAAAATTTCAATTTTATTCGCTAATCCTTTTGCAATGAATATTTTAAGATAAATGATCTTTTTTTCTCTGCTTTAATTATTGACTTGCATACTTCAACTGCAGTTATACTAAATCGTTTAAACCAATGAACATCTCAAAAAAAGAACTAAAATTACGGGAAAATTAAGCAATTTATGGAATTAGGAATTTATGGATAACACGTGAGAACAAATTTATCAATGTGTATTGATAATTATATATTTGTTTTGCAAATAAACAAAGTTTTCAGAGTTCAAGTGAAACATTGCAGTTGAAAAAATTGATATAAAGGCTTCGTTCCATCAATGTCCATTTTCATTCACATTCAATCCAATCACATTCATGTCCGCATATTTTCAATTTAGAAATGAAAGATAGTACAAAGTGAAAAAAAATCGCTTCAAGAGTAAAGGTATTAATAAAAATGTTGAAAACGTATTTAGAAAATAGAAAAAATAATTAAAAGTTTATGAAAAAAGTGATATGATAATTTTGATAATTTTATGTTTAACCGTAAGTTTAACTGCACGATGATTCAATTCTTTAAACTGGATAACTCATAAATAATGAATTAAAAACTGTGCTTCCAAGTATCATATCAACAGAGCCGAGATATTGTTCAATATATACGCTGTCTATAGTCAGGTAGCATAGTGCTTTAACCAAATTACAAATTTCGATTCCAGTCCTTTAAAGCAAATTTTTTATTGAAAATGAAATTCGAGTGGCACTGGTGACCCACCGTATTTCTATTCCCCGAACTATCGAAGGAATCTTATCGCTTTGACCCAATGAAGTCAACCAAGATAGAAAGATAAACATATTTTTAAAAGTATTTCTTTTTATGATGATTAAACGGAATTTTCAAAAATTTTTTTTTGCTTTTACAAGAACTAAAATGATTTCAGTCAAAAAACTTCCATTTATTTAACATTTAATCGATGTCAAGAAATCTATTTAAAATATTAAAATATTGATTTTTTTCTATGGAATGGTGAGTGAAGTGAACTTTTAGGGCACAAACTCCCATGAAGCGCAAAGGTCAACTCTGGATCACGTTGTGGTTCGAACCAAGATTCGTATAAAATTGACAAGTCGTAAGAAACAGAGTATCCTAAGATCTTTCAACTATCTCAAATTAAAAGATCCGGGAACGATAAGCGTATTTCAAACCGCATTATTGAAAACCATAGAATACCTCAGTGAAATGAACGTCAGGACATCTCTGGAAAGGCGAACGAAAAATTTCACTTCTAAATAAACTCATGGCAACACGAAATAACAGAATGCGTCCTAACCAAGCTAGATTCAAACCGGGACGCGGTTGTGCTGATCAAATATTTACGCTAAGAAGGGTGCTGGAACATCGATCTTGCTATATTTTTGCTTCAAATACCAGCAACCCATCGCCACTTGCTTTATCAATTTTGCAGCTGCGTTCGATTCGATTGATAGAACAGCGCTCTGAAAAGTGATGGAATTTGACGGTGTTCGATAAAAGGTCATTCGGCTCATAAAGGCATTTAGGCATCAGCATACTCTGGCGCAGGTCCGTGTATATGGGGAACTGAGAGAATCCTTCAAGATAAGAACTGGTTTCCGTCCTTTCTCCCAAAATATGCAACTATGCGATAGACTGGATAATGAGCATCGCTTGTCGGCACTCAAGAGGTGTGCAAATCAATCCAGAGCATATCACAGACGCTGATTGAATGCGCTGATGATATAGTCCTTTTTGTTGACAGTTATAAGGATATAAATAAATGTTAAACAATATTAAACAATGTGGCAACAAATGCAGCGAGAATTTGACTCAAAATCAATGTAATTAAAACGAAAATGTTTCTTACAAGATGCTTATAAAATACCTATTTTTATCAATTCATTACAGGTTGAGGAAGCGTCCGACTTTAAATGCCTTGGATCCACTCTAATCCCAAATGGTTAGGTAAAAGATAAAATTATAACCTAAATGCTAGAAATGTTTTTTCAGTTGGTGAAATCTTTATGTAACCGTCGCGAAATCACCATAAAGACGAAAATCCGCGTCGATATACGATCGATCTTGCTATATTTTTGCGAAACATGGCTAATGAGAGTGGAGTGGATATTAAGAAGTTATCTGCCTTTGACCACTCTTGTTCAAGGTACATTTTACGGATCTGTCGAGCGGATAAGATATCACATGATTACATCCACCTTCAGTCAAATATCACTTGCATAAATAATGTTATCACAGAGCGTCGCCTTCGCTGGTTAGGGCACATTCTGCCAAAGAAGTTGACATATATTTCGCTATTGCTAAACACTGTGATAGTTGGCGTCAAAAGCGAGGAGAGGCAATCAAAACCTGGACTAAAGGAAAGATTTTGAACATATAGGAAGACCAGCGATATATGGATTTAGACGATGGAAAAAAGGAATGGCTTCTACTACTATTACTAGCGATGGCGTCGGACCGAACAGCTTGGAGACATCTTATTCCTCTAGCCAGAGCAGCCAGCCTAACCAGTAAGGGTGAGAGCTGTTAGAAGAAAAAGAAGAATCTCTTCGAAATAAAATTTTAAACAATTTCCCGGAATTTGATTATCCTTTGTAGATTTGTAAAATATGGAGATGTGCTGAAGTTTTAAATACTTCTTGAATTCGCTTTAAATACAATCGACTAATTTCCTCAATCTCCTTTAGTTATTAAAGTGTAATTCATAAAATATTAGAGTGTAAAGTTGAGGAAAGCAATATGCCTATGCCTGTTTGCTTCCAATTATTAGAAACTTTAAACCAAATTTTGTGAAATTACAATGAAAATGAAATATACCGATGTGGTAGCCTTATATGTATGAAAACGAAAGGTAATAATTTAGCTTAATCAGTTTCTTATAAATGGTTTCGTGCTGCAAAAAAAAAAAAGATTTTCATTAAAAAATTAACACCTAAATACCGTCCGTCAATTACTATTGCAGAATAAAAAATAGTTTGTTAGCGAATGTCTTTTTGACCTGCGCTGCTGCATTACTTTACAGCACATGGCTTTTTGTTTGCTTCAGCTATTTAGCTATCCAGAATGTCGCTTTTTAGCATGTTTGGTTTAGTAGTAAAATTAATAAAGTAAATAATCATGAAAAAGATCCATTGCAAAAAATTCATTGAAGATTGTTTCAAAAAAATAAAGATTTTTGAGAAAAGAAAAGAGGAAATCAATTCACTGGTCTTACTACAAACGAATTGATTTTTGGAATTTCCAAGACTATTCAGAGAAAACCATGATTTAATTTTTATAATCGCATAGCTCCAGATTCTCACAGAATTTTTCATCACTGATAAATTTTTAAAATCCCGTTGATTCTGGAAGCGCTACTCAAACGTATTCATTTTTTTTTCTAGGAGTGCTTGCCACTGCCAGTTTGCTTCGCTCCACTGGCTTATCAGATTAAGTAAATTTTGCCAGGGATACACTTGCTAATAGAATCGCCACCATCACCTGGGTTTTTGAAAGACAGATTAACTCCTGTTTCTCTCTCAGGATTAACGCTTAGTATAGTGCATTTGAAAATATTTGAATTCAAACCCAAACCATTTCCGATACAACGTCGCTAACCATTTTGCCACTCAGCTTCTGACTATGCACCACTTAGCAAAGTTAACAAAAAAGCAAATTAAGAAGAAACTGGAAGAAAATTTTAGATTAATTATAAAACAAAAATTGAAGACAATTTTTATTTATGGATGAAATATGACGCGGAACTCAGATTATATGGAAAATAATTATGACCGAAAATATGGTGGTCATAAGAATTTTGACCACTGTTCACATCAGAACAGGTGATCTTAAATATCGCAGTGCAAAATATACATAATTTCAACAAATATTCAGCAAGCATTTATCGAATTTTTTATAAACAGGCATCATTTATTTTGTTAAGATAATTGCTCAGTCAATCTCATACAAATATTATTAAGTTGTAATTTATAAGTATTCGCGAAATATATAAAAATTATGTTAATGGATAAATAAGCGAATAAACAATGAAAAATAACAAGTGAGTGTTGCAATTTCTGGAAAGGACCCCGAAAATTTTTTTTTGAAAATCCAACATCTCCATTGGTAAAAAATTTTGTTTTTCATCGATGAAATATTACAGCTCATCAGGACATCTATATTTTTTGCTTAATTCTTCTTAAAAAAACTAGAAAAAAAGTAAATTTTAATTTTAGGCAAAATTAGCAAAAGTGAAAAAAAGCAGAACAATGGAAAGAATAATTAACCTAATTCTTTTAATGCAACATGTAGAAATAAAATTTAAGCATGAACCATACTCTACGGCACCGTAAACAATAAATAAGTAATATTAAAGTCAAATGGTAAGTTTTAAAATCAATTCGAATTCTGGTAAGAGTTGGTAAATAAGAAAGGAATTTTTATGAATAAGTTTTAAAATAAATCTAGTTAAAGCGGTCGAAGAAGACCTATTGTCTGGTTGAAATAAGCATTGATTGCCTACGAAAGCTGACAGTTGTTGAATTGATTAGTAAAAATATTTTTGTTTAACTTCGAATTATACCAAAAATTTATATTTTTTACATTCAGAAACAATATTTTTTTTAGATTAATCCGTAGACTCCACTGACTATTAGTAGGATGGGGGAATTCTGCCAGGGAGTTATTTCAGGACAGAATTGTTACTCATGAATTGATCGTCAACCGCGTTTTTCGAAGTGATTGATTTAATTCTACAGAGGCTAAACTATAATACTCGAAATAATAATCTAAGCAACAAACATTCAGCTATTTTATAGCCTTTCATTCGATGTAAATCTGTGATAATACAATTATGAAATCGCTGAAAACCTTAAACAATGTTGCATCGCTTTAATTATAAATAATGAATAAGTACTATAAAAAATTACATGATAAAATGCTATTCATAGTAGCTAATTGTGCAAATTATGACTGATTAATTTACAAATCCACAAAAAATTTCAGAACCTATATAATGGAAAATATATTTTATCAATGTATTGACAAGAACAGTTACCTTAAAAAATACAAAAATGCAATAAAGCAGAAGTATACGACAAATTTATAAGTAAAGCGCAAATGTTACTATAAAATGAAGCTCTAAAAAAACCAACACTGAAAACAGTAAAATAGAGGTAAAAGGGTGCAAACCATGCTTGCGAATGCGAAAATAGTTATAGATGTTCGAATGTCTGGAATGATACGAGATGAGAAATTTTTCCCAGAAATTATAAATCTTTTGCATAAAACTAATTGGTAGTTAAGATAAGCTAAATTCACAAGTCAAAGCCATTGTATGTATTAAATGAAACTATTGGCTATGATCAAAAATCTTTTATACAAAATAATGGAAAAAATAGGTTCAACCAATATCATATGTCCTTATTTAAGCAACAAAAATCTCGATCAGTGTTGCCATAAATGAAAAAAACAAGCCTAAGGCTTGTTTTTATTTTATGTAATAACTGTCAGCTGTTAGACCATTTTAAGAAAACTGGGGTGAATTTTTGGAAATATCTCAATAGGAATTATATTTAAGATGATGAAATCACATATTTAAGGATTTATGAATTGCCGGAATCGAGATCCACAAATAAAACAGATCGATATTTTGAAACTAAATTTAAGAAATATTTATTCATCTTAAAAATCATTAAAGTGATCGATGAAAAAAACTGCTGGCAGCATTTCATTTTTCATTTGAAAGTTTGATCTGACGTAGCACAATGAAGAAAGAAGAATAAAAGAGATTGCAAAAACTTCGTCGATCTCGATTTTAATAAAATCGCATCGCAATAAGTAAGCAAAGCAATTTTACATAGAGAAAAAACGTTACAAAAATAAAAAATAGTTAAAGTTTTTGCAACCCATAAATGTAAAAAGAAGGAAATCAGGATCGAGAATCGAACCTTGATAAATCAAATTTTTATAAATCAAATTACTGCGAATGTAAACTGAACTTAAATTCGAGGATTTTGTTGATAACTACAGCAATATGATTTAATCGAACCGGAATTCAACTAATAAAAATAATGAAAAATTAAGAAGATTAAGAAAATTAAGATGAAAAATTAAGAAAATTAAGATTAAGATTAAAAAAATTAATTAACAGAGCATTGTTTAGATAATCGAGCATGTGAGCTTATCATTAAAAATCTGGCTAGTGCTCGAACTGCAGTTATCCTCAAATGACTGCCTAGCAAAATTATCCCAAACTGAGGAAGTCTAACCAGAACGAGTCAGTGCTAACCAATTATACTTACTTTTTTATTTGCAAAAAATGGCCATTAAAGCCAATAAGGATTAAAATTATTAGCAATTCAACTTTTTTCTTTTGCACGCAGTGAAAGAAATGTCCCTTAATAAGTATATTGGCAAGTTTGGATGTCCGTATATGGAACTAAAAATTATGGAAAATCGAAAACAAAAGAATTTTGTAAAAATTTTATCGCTAATTTTTTCAATATAATGCAAAGCTTTAAAGCCTTAAGGCTTTCAAAAATAACGAAGCATTTAACCCAAAAATGACAAAAAATAAAAATGAATTTAATGAGTTGCTTGTTCAGCCATTCAAAAGCAATTCATGGTTTACATCGAATCTCCTTCCAATTTTTTTATATAAATACCGTTATTTTTGAAAATCAACAAAAAATTAAACAAATAAAAAGTGAAAATTTGGAATTTACATACATACAACTGCTGAACATCTTTATCTGCATCATTAACATTTACCAATTTACCAATTTAGAAATTCAGCGAACAATACAGATGCAGCCTACCCACATTGTATACTCTGTTTCTCATTTTATAAATTATTTCTTCGTGATTCTTGTAATCGCTTCGCAAGCAATTTACATAAAATTTATACAGTATTATTTCCGGCAGTCTCGACACGACAAGATTTCTTTTTTTATCATCTAACAAATTGCCTACCTTTGTCGTCGACAGAACTGGCATTCTGTCAAAAATATGAATGGCCGCTGCGGACCTATCTGTAAATAACTCTATCCTCAAGTAATTCTATGGTGAAAGGGCCTGACTTTCATGCGATAAGTACACAATCGGAGCATAAATCGATCCCAAAGCTTATGAATAAAATGAGCTCGCAAGCCAGGGCAACTGGCCGAAACCTGTCAAAAGGAACAGTTTTCTGTTGTCTGCAGGCGATTGCTAGCATTTATTGAAACATGACATAGTCATAAGCGAAAGAAAATGCGTAGAGCAAGATGCAGTCACATTAAACTTGGTGATTGGCAAATGTGCCATCGAGGTTCGATGCTCCAATAGGCAGCGTTTTGCCGTTTTTTTTTCTTTCTTTGTTTTGCAGAATAGCATGAACTCCTTCTTATTAATAGATGTTTCCAGCATCGAAGAAGATATTTAGTTACGTGGAACTCTCTGGACAACCAATATTCCAATCAAAGTGACCATATATTAATCAGTCACAGTTGGAAGAACTCTGTACTTGGTAGTCGTTCTTAACGGGGCGCTGGTAACCGCCATGGATCAGACTATGTTATGGTTCGAGTTAAGTTCTGCATAAAATTGACAACTGGTAAAAAACAGCATCCCTCAAGATCTTTCAACTATATCAAACTGAAAGAGCCATTTCAAACTGATTTATTGAAGCACCTTAATGATTTAGATATTAGCGACATCTTTGGAAGCGCAGATGAATGCCGTGTCCCAATTAAAGAATTAAAGGAATGTCTTCGAAAGTCAACCACTTTCATACACACTAAGATACTAACAGAAAGTTACTAGTTGAGTATCAACTGTGCAACTGTCCGAAAACATCTGCTGTGCGAATGTCAAAGTCTAACTATCGAATGCTTCGAAGAATTACAACGATAGTAGCACGGCGGGGCAAAATTCACCAGCGTTTCAATTGCAAAAAGCCAACAGAAGAGGAAATATCTCTATTATCTCCATTATCCATAAGCTTAAGGCCAGTAAAATTTCTGGAGAATGTGGTCTGGAGGGTTGGACTCTTCAAATGCTATCCTTTATCCTTTATAATGCACCTTCAAAAAATGCACTCCCTATTATGGAAAAAAGAAATATACGAGATGACTACAGCTCTTTGCTCACAATTGCCAAAAAAGATGATAGGACATACTGCGACAATTATCGAGGAATCAGCTTACTAGACGACTCCGGGAAGATTTTTGCTTACTTTCTACTTATGGTAATGCGAGTTAGCAGCGCCCTAATCAAGCTTGAACAGGTATGTGGTTGAGCTGATCAGATATTTATGCCAAGAAAGGTGTCGCTTCAAATATCAGCGACTTACCGCGAGTTGTTTCATCGATTTTGCAGCGGCCTTTGATTCAATTGATAAAGCTTTGGATGGTGATGGAACGAGACAGTGTTCCAGAGAAGATCCTTCTCCTCATAAAGACATTTTATTAGCGTACGTCAGCGCAGATCTGTGTATACGGAGGAACTGACAGATTCCTTCGAAATAAAAACTGGTGTTCGACAAGACTAAGTCCTTTCTCCTACAATATTCAACTAGACTGGATAATGGACATCGTTTGTCGGCACTCAAGAGGTGTATCAGTCCAGAGCACAGTATCACAGACCTTGAATACGCTCATGATGTAGTCCTTTTAGCTGACACATGATGAAATGCAAATAATGCTAAATAATGTGTCAACAATTGCAGTAAGAATCGGACTTAAAGTAAAACGGAAGTCTTTTAGTCATATATAGAAGAATCTGATAAAATATATTTTATCAATTCATTGCCGGAGGAGGAATTGCCACACTTTAAATATCTCGGATCTACTCTAAACGCTAAGCCAAGGAATGACGAAATCGCAGCCCGCATAACGGTATCTAGAAATCCGTTCTTCTGGTTAACAAAGCCTTTGTGGAACCGTCGCGAAATCCTTATCAAAGTGAAAGTCCATGTTTGTATAGCCGGAGTCACTTGATCTTGCTATATGTCTGCGAAGCATGGCCAATGAGAATGGATAATATTAAGATATCTCCATTTGACAACTCATCTCTAAGATGCATTTTACGGATTCATCGAGCGCACAAAATCTCACATCCATCTTCGCACAAATACCGCTTGCATTAACATTACCATCAGAAAACAGGTTTCGGTGGTTGGAGCAGGTTTCACCAACCATCACAAGAGTTGCATGTTTGATTATTTGCTAAACCCTGTGATAGCTAGCGTTAAAAGCGAGGTGGGCCATCAATAAAAATTTTGAATGTATAGGAGGACCAGTATGGACTTAGATGGTGAAAAAAGGAATGGCTTCTATTATTATCAGTGATGGCATCAGATCAGCTTGAAAACCCCTGTAGCCAGCCAAACCAGCTTAATTAATAATGGTAAGAGATGTTAGAAGAAAGAAACGCTTTTTATTATTTCTTTCTTTTATCTTCCGAAGACAGCATGAATCAATAAACCTCAAGGAATGGAGGGCCTTAATAGAAAATTCTCTTGGAATTGATAAAATCGCACAAGAACAAAAAGCTTCAGCCAGATGAGCATCCAAAAATCTTATATATAAATTCCTTCTTGACTGAAAACCTTGTAAATTTCCAAATTTTTAACATTTCAAAAAGTGTATTTAGTTGTCAAAAATTTCATTTTTTTTATTAGTTCAGATTATATAATGTACTATCTTTATAAATAAAATAAAAATTCTTAGGGATCGGCTGAAAAAAATGTTATCGGCTGAAATGCTTCTTTGACAGAAGTGGACATAAGCTTCGGAACTCTTAGAGTAAATTATATAACATCAAACATGAGCTGATTTTGCGACCCAAAAGCTTTCGGGTTAACAGGAAGGATACAAGGATCTTCCTTTAAGCAGTTCCGCTTAAACGCTTCATCAGTTTTGTCTGGCAATCACATTTGAAAACAACATATTTTTAACAATTTTATAGAAACCATTTCATATGTGCTGAGGACTTTGACATAATTTAACACAAACATAATGATCAACTGAACTATTGGAGATTTTTGTAAAAATTGCATAATTAGCGCAAAAGATGGAATGAAAGTTCCAAAATTAAACTAAAATGACGGAAAATTTCGACAAATTTATTCCAAAAATGGATGAAATATTGCAAATTTAATTTTTCCTTATAATTTTCAACAATATATAATCCTCTATCAAACATTTCCGAAGAAATATCATTTCGATCATTTTGCTACTGATTTAGAATTGAAGAAAGCTAAGCCGATAAGGAGAGCTGGAACTGCTGATATTTCTTGTTACGAAAATAAGTCTATGGAACAGCGTCCTTCACTAGCACACCTATTACACTTATTTTTATTTGGTATGTATTCCTTACACTATAATTTTACCTATTTTCAACCACAATATGTTTGCGAAGCGATTCTACCTGGTTAAAAATTTATTTAATAATATCAGTGATCAGTGATTAATATTCTCGTTTCCATTTAAATTCCGCTGAAAATTAAATATGGCTACGAATGAAATAAGAAAAATATGGGGAAATTTTTGCAAAAACCTGCAAATATTAAACCTATCGAAAAAGTAAGAAAAATTAACATTTTAAAAATCAGGAAATGAAATAAGCTAATTCAACAAAGCAACCGGTTGTAAATCCATTGCCAATTGAAGAAGTACCCGATTTTAAATACCTTGGGTCCACTCTAATACCAAATGGCCAAGCAAGAGACGATATTATAATCCGGATCACGGTAGCTAAAAATGCATTTTTCCGGTTGACGAAACCTTTATGGAGCAGTCGCGAAATCACCATAAAAACGAAAGTCCGCATCTGTATAGCCGTGATTCTTTCGATCTTGCTATATGGCTCTCAGACATGGCTAATGAGAGTGGAGGATATTATGAAGTTATCTGCGTTTGACCACTCTTGTCTAAGGTATTTTACGGATCTGTCGAGTGGATAAGATATCACATGATTACATCCACCTTCATTCAAATACCACTTGCATAAATAATGCTATCACAGACCGTCGCCTTCGCTGGTGAGGACACATTCTCCGTCATCTACCACAGGAGTTGACGCATATTTCGTTGCTTACTAAACCATGTGATGGTTAGCGTCAAAAGTGAGATGGGCCAACCAAAGCCTGGACTCATGCGGTCAAAAAAGATTTTGAACTTATAGGTGGGCCAGCAATATATGGACTTAGACGATAGAAAAAGGAATGGCTTCTATTATTGTCGACGATGGCATCAGATCGCGCCGCTTGGAAGCGTTTTAAAGAGTCTTACCCTTGTAGCCGTTGGAGACAGCCTAACAGTAATAGCGAGAGCTGTTAGAATAAGAACAAAGCAACCATGAAACTGAGATCATAAACTATACAAGGTCGTTCAACAATCCTTACTTAGCACTTGAAATCATTTATTCATTTCCAGAGTTTTCAGCAAGATAAACTAAAAACCTAAGAAAAAGTGAGGTTAGCGTAGAGCAGTTAATCCTACTATAGAATTTTAAATGATACCTCAGTTGTTCAAATATGGTTTTAATATAGTAGCGAAAGTCCTCATCATTCTTCCCATCCTTCTCCATATCCCATTGCGCCTCTAGGCATTGAAACTAACATCTCTTCCTCCAGGAGTACGATATCAACTGAGCTCTTGTCGGAAATTAAGATTGAATTTTCCAGGTGATTCAATTATTCGGTTGTTTTCCCATATTTGCACCAGTATCATGTCCTCTCGCTCAATCTCCCCTATCTTCACGCCCATCTCGACTGCCGAAGCAATAGCAAAATCATAATGAGTCACTGAAAAATCATCCTGAGGGCCAACGAAAGAACTTTTGCCACTGTGACTATCTCTGTCACCAAAATCACCACGTTCTCCTCGGTCAGCCCATCATCAAAACCACCCTTGTTGCCGTAATCACTGTAACTTCTACGATCCAAATACACACGTCTGTCATATCTTCCGCGACTTTTGTATCGATCGCTTCAGTCATCTAGATAATCATCAGTTTGACGACCGTCATAGGTCATAGACCGTCTCCACCAAAACCTGCCCGCTGAAACCACCATGTCCGCTACTTCCATGATTTTGATTATGTGCAACATTCGATTTACATCATGCAAAACCGAATGGTAATTGCTGATCACTTCCAGGGAATGTTTGTAAATAAATATTATTGATCCGTTTAAGCATCTCGGCACTCGTTTGCATCAACTAATGTTATCATACATTCATGATTTTCACCATAAGCATTACCTCGATCTTTTATACGACCCACTCTATCACAATTATTGAACCGATAGGTAAACTATCTTAAGCAGCTTGACTATCGCATCCATCTTAATAGCCATAACTACTATGATCATCATGCATATCTTGAACGACCCATTTGTGTAGCATTACCATACCATATGCATATTTCTGCATATTTAAATATTTCTCTAATGTACCATCCGAGTTGCTCCAAAAACGGTGTTAAACACTGCCACTCTTCTTACAATCTTAAAATTTCAAGCTAGCGATGAAACGACAATCTCCATCGACGAATGAGACGAGTTTGGGAGAGCTGATGTTCGGCATATACTCTAGGGAAAAGTAAATCTCTCTTTCAGATAGTGTGGGATAATGTTGGCTAATCACCTATCGCCAAGAATTCTAAATGATTCTCAAAATTTCTTTAAACCAAAAGATCATGCTTAATTGGAAATGATGAGTGCTCTTAGAAAAAAATTTAAAATTACTTCTGCAAATCTTTTGATAGGCTTTACATAAAATATATTCCTGTTTGAACTATGGCTACTGCTATGGTTTAGCAATTTTTATTGAAATGATTATAAGAATTACACAAGGTTAGAATGTATAATTGTGAAGAATAATCTAAACTGAGAATAATATATATATCATCTGTTAAGATCTTCAACAAATCCAACTAAACCAAGAAATTAAGAAAACAAATAGAATCATTAGAAAACAAATCAACGAATAAAGTGAACAATAATCAGCTGTATCTCCCACAAAATAAGAAACAATTCACCATTCCGTCATCTATCGACGAATCATGCATGGTAAAGATAACTTAGCAGGAAAATGGGTTCTCAGAATTTGTTCACAGTGAAGTATGAAGACGATCGCATATCGCATACATTTCATAAGGTAAAACAAGTTTCATCTGCGATATTTAAAGGCATATCGGCTGTTTCTTCGGCAACGGATTTCAAATGACGCGATGTTGCAGTAGTAAAATTGAGACAACGAAGCATAGCTGTCATATGGGCTAAAAATAATAATTTTATTTTTATTTCATTCATTTTTGTTTTGTTTCAACCAGTATTCAGAAAGATTGATAATTGATAAATCTATAAATTTTACATGAAACATTGCAGTCATTCATTTCACTTATTACTTGAGTTATATGCTTATTTCCGTTCTAAAAAGATGAACTATTCCAACTGACTTAAGCATCTTAAGTTTAATAGCTATTGCAGACCCTTAATTAACTTATAATCTATCCATGTAAAAAAAATATTACAAGGTAGCAGAGAAAACGCAACCAAATCTTGTCGCTCTTCAAAATATATCTCATAGCTAGGAAATATCGTTCTGTAAACATGAAAATACATCGGAAGTAAAGTGTAAATATCCGAATTCTTCAAAGAAAGACGATGTTCTAATTCTGTAAAGCTTCGCTGAAAAAAAAAAAAAATTCGAAAACATTCGATGAGCAGTTCGTTAGAAATGTTCCCAAATAATTTCTCCAAAATTTTAAGAAAGTGGAAAAAGTCAGCAATGCCATTTAAAAACTACAGACATTCTGCAAAAAACTTTCCAATTTACTAAAACTGATTACAAATGGACGACTTACTTTAATGTGTTTTGTTCGATAAAGTTGCTTCGGTTCGATTAACGTAGGTGTAGAGTCGATTTCTACTATTCTTTGCATATATATAGGATCGCCCAAAATCGGAGATAACAATTCCGTGAGCATCAAACGAGGAAGATGACGATTAACTATACAAACTTAATGACTGCAAACTTAAATTGAAATAATTTACAGTGCATAAAAGATAATAGTAAACAATAGGATCAAAAGTAAAAATAAAGAGGAATAATAACGAAAAAAAAAGAGAATTACCTTCAAACAGAGGTATATTCCTTGACATTTCAAAACTTGCATTCCCTTAACTCTCGAATTCTGCTATATTGTATCCAAACGCCAATCTAGTTATTTTCCCACAACATCCCTTCCCTCTTTGCCTTCTATTTCTCTTCTCTATCACTAACATTTTCCATTGCATCCTCCCAGTATTACCCAGTTTTCACCATCTTTCTGAACCTCTAATTTTTGGCTGTGGATGGGAAAAAATGAAAATGGCACTTCAGAAGCCTAATATATCAAAGAATTTATCAAAGTCCAAGCGAGCAAAAGGAATGAGATCCACCAAAATGTTACAAATGGATTGTGGCAAAAGTGTAAAAGATAAAATATATGGAAATAAAATAAATATGGGAAGATAAAATATGTACAAAGTAAAAGAGGTAATACAAAGAGGCAATATTTAACGAGGTTTGGATGATGTTTTTCATAAAGCTTTATATCAAATGACCGGATGAGATCGGAATCGCACTTTTTTTGAACAAAAATCACGTTTTTTTGGAATAAACAGGCTTATCAAACAACGTGGTGTCCAAAAGATAAAGGCTTATGTGAAGAAGCATTTGGTAATAATAAAAGGATATTGCAAAAAACAGCAAGGCATGATAAACCACTAACTTATGGTGGTTTTGACAAGTATTAATGAGGTGTGACAAATTTTGGACTAAGTATTTCATTACGTAGATAAGCTTAAGCTCACTCTATGAATATAAGAAAGTATAGATCAATACAGCGAACTTGACAGAGTTCGACAACCTAAATATCTGTGGTTCGACTCCATATCGAGAAAATGAAATATCACTGTGAAAAAATGGTACAAAAGTTTCCGAGGTAGATGAGAAACTATAGATAGGGGCGTTTTACGAACACATTATTCACTAATATCTTGCAATAAGCAAATAAACGATCGATCTAAACAAGAAAGAAAAATGGAAGAATGCAATTTTCTGTCATATATTCTTGGTTTGAATTGGCGAAAGATGCGCATTATTCATTTATAGTCCTAACTTAGCAACAATACGAAAAGGAAAAACGCTTACCTCGATAGAAGATCAGATCAGAAATAAAATAATAGTAGAAACTTACATATTGGAAATTCAATATCAATTAACGAGCAACCATAATTACTTGCTAAAACCTTATATTCCATACTACCGCTAACAGCAAATTGCCCTGACTTGGCGCGAGGTTTAGCCACACCGTCTTTTACGAATATGTACTGCAAAATGATAAATTTTTCTTGCTGGTGCGCTTTAATTAATAATATAAGAGAATAATTAGAAACGAGTAGATCGAGCTATTTAGCCTCCATTTAGTCCATGAACTTTTAAAATGATTTTGCTTTTGCCTACCCTCCCCCACCCCCCTTCTCTTCTTATTCACTTTTCACCATATTATCAACAATACTGGCCCATTCTAATTTAAATCTGCGTAACACACAGCTTACTTAAAATATTACGAAAAACTTTCAAAATATGCTCCTCTTATTTTGCCACAGTAAACACCCACCAGCAAAAAAACAAGTGCAATGCAGAATCTAAAATTTAAAAAAAAATTTAGAATCCAATTTTTAAAAAAAGAAGAACTCACTTCACTATGATCACGTACTTTCTGGAAAGTCGCATAACCCTGAATATGACCAGAATCACTGATTGGTCTACCAGCACAAATAACACTGCAATTTAATTGCATTTACGACTGAGTTAATAGGAAAATGTCTGAAAACAAGAAACAAAAAAATTGACTGTGTATGATACAATATATGAATAACTAGTTAACCATGGAAAGCAATCAGAAAATCAGAAAATGGATAATAAATAATCAATTCAAAAAAATTGGAATCTTTAACAACTTTTACCAAATAAACAAATAAAATATGAAAAAATAAAAATCTTGAATCATGATTCACGTCTCAATCTAGCTATTATAATCCGAATTATCTAAAACGTTATAGCATTATGATGCCTAATTTCAAGAATGAATATTTCAAGAAAGTGTAATAAATAACAAATGATTCACTATAAGAAAAAAGTAAGATAAGATAAATAAGAAAAATAAGATAATGATAATAAAAAAAAGCAGTAAGGACAATAAATATAAATAACGTACAGCGCCCGATGCCGTATGCTAGAAAATCTTCTGTGACTTCTAAATATTTTTTCGTATTCCCTTTTATTTGCAGGTATTATAAGTGGACCCGTAATATACCTAAATTTTTTTCGATAATAATATAAAGATTTTTCAACTAAAAATGAACATTTTCTCAAAAAAAAAGCGAGGGAAAACCTTTTTAGACCTGTACAAAACATCAAATTTGGCTCTCTAAAATGCTGCGCCAAAAGTGGAATCGCAGATTCGATAGTAACAGAACGATTTTGCTAAAATCAAATTAAAAAATAGTAAGCACATTTTCTCAATGAAATTTTCACAAATTAATTAAATGATGAAAAGAAATCCATTTAAAAAATTTTGCTGAAAAAATATTTGACAAAAAAAGGTGCATATTATCGTATTAATGAGTCCCTCTGAACCGCAGTTTTCTGCCGAAAATATTTAAATGGTAAAATTTTTGAAATTTCACTTCTTTCACGAGAATTCCAATAAACAAGAATTGGAAAATAGTCGAGAAAAAAAGGAAAAAATTATGAAAACTGAAATTATCAATTGTAATACATCAACTTCGATAGTTTCCTCTAAATTCTCATCTCGTCGATCAAATCGAGTCGGTTTAAATATATTCCCGCCTTTATGACCTAATGAAGATACTCCATATGGCTTACTTAATATTAAAAATTTTCCTGAAAATTTTACAATTGATTATAAGGATAATATAGTGAGATCAGCTTTGATTCTTTAGAAATAAAACAATAAGTTACTGAGTGATGTTGAAAAAACGAAAAAAAAGTTCACAAAAAGACTGACCTGGTTCATGATGAATAGTGTTTTTAACAAGATAAGAGAATAAACTTGCAAGTCTTACTGGAATCTGAGGACGAATAGCTGATCGTATCAATTTTTCGTCAAGAACAGATGAACTGGAAATAGGTTCATTATAATTCGTAATGAATATAATCAATATACTAATGAACTAGTTAAAAGACATTAATAAAATTTTACAAAAAATTAATTCAAAAAATCTTGTTCAACTATTTCTAACAAAAATGTAAACCATAAAATTTTTAATGAAATCATTAAAAAAGACCAACCAACCTAGCTTTTTTTGCACAATGACGAATGCAAACACGTGCGATGCTTTCATGGAGGAATAAAATTCTAGTAAAAATCTGCATTCTGCAAATTCCTTTTCGTTTAGTTGCAAACTAGTTAAAAAATCTCTCCTATAATTTTCAAATCTAAACAAACCCTTTGATATTTCAACGAAATGCTTTTCAACAAAACGTATCCTAAATTCCCTTTGGACATTAACGCCCTCTTTTGGTATTTTTACAATTTCTCAAATTTTCTCTTCGATATCCTCCATCACCTCGTTCCTCTTTTTGTAGTTTTATAACTTATAATTATGGTTACGGCAAAAGTGTACTACTAGGTTCGAAACATTATATCATACAATTTTACATGAATATAATGAGTTAATAAGTATTAGAATTCTATCACCAATTCCAGCCTTAAGAAAATAGCACAGCGCCGCTTGAAGTGGCATTGAAAAGGATTAAGGATTTTGGAGATGAGGAGGATTACTAGTCCTGAAGAACGCAGAAAGGACTATAACGACGCAACAAATAATTATGATCTTTCAAGGAATTTAACGATAACGTTGCTAATAGTTACTATTAAGGGAACATTAAATGAATATACCCCAGTTTCAAGATTGAGAGGATATATAACTAATTTCGAGGAAGCCATGAAGCTAACGTGGAGAAGTTTCGAAAGTATAAAAGGTTGTATATGATCAAAAAAATATTAACAACGCTGTAAAGAGATTTCCACAGAAGCTGATTCACAAAACTATGAATAGAACTATCAGCATAGAACTATTTTACTTGCTATTTTATTATATTTTACTTGGAAAATGCACAGAGATAAAATTTATCCGATATTCCACGGATTGATTTTTTTTTTCATATCTTTTTATATTTAACATAGAGAATTATTGTATGAACATTTGTCAAAAAAACCGAAAAAACTATCATAAAATCCTTGTTAATTACCAATTTAAACTAAATCTATTCAACTGATAAGGCGCCAGAATATTTGCTAAAAGAAAATATTTTTCCCGAATTAAAAAGAGGAAAAAAAACCGACAAACTTCTCGAAAAACTCGTAAAGAAGAGATACTTAATCACTGAAAAATAAACAATTTCATTGAACAGGAAATCAACAAATTCACAATTTTATAAAGGTAAAAAAATATCAAAATAAATCATTTTAAAAAGAAAGAAGCAAATAAAAGAAAGGATCAAGGAGCATAAAATTCACAAAATTTGCATTTCTTGAATTACACGGTCTCTTATATAATTTTGTTTATTTCACAGAATTTACAGTACATTTCGAAATCTTTTCGTTCGTAATATCTGCACATAATTTCGTACTTAAAAAAATAGTCGAACGACCAGAAAACAATGGTTCATTTTAAAGCATATGTATATTAAAAATTATAGGTAATAAATAAAAAATGGATCATAGATATTTTATGTTTGTGTTACCATTTCATCGTAGAAACCTTTGAAAAGTGACGAAATACAAACCAAAATACCAAAAAACCCTTAGAAAATCGTCTTTGAGAAATCGAACAATTGCCACTTTTTCAATAACATTAGAACGTATCTATAGCCGAGTTGTCGAAAATTCAGCTAAGAAATTTTAGAAATTCACCATTTCTAAAATTGTGATCAATCAAAGGGCAAAGGAACCTTGGCGTAAAGCTCATTTCCATAATAATCTGCTAGCACCGATATGAAATTCGATCAATGATAGTCTAAAAAGAGGTAGTAAGAGGTAGAGGTACTGTATTCCAATAAGCAACACTGTATTCGGTATGATCAACAACTAAATGAAGAATGGAAAAGATTCAGTAAAAATGCCTCACAGATGAAATTGAGTCTTGAAGACAAAGATA
The DNA here is from genome assembly GCA_900625125.1 of Dracunculus medinensis. Lineage (NCBI taxonomy): Eukaryota > Metazoa > Nematoda > Chromadorea > Rhabditida > Dracunculidae > Dracunculus > Dracunculus medinensis. The sequence continues at coordinate 132,160 of UYYG01001195.1, forward strand.
ATAGCCCTGCATATCTATACGACCACCTGATCACCTTAGAAAAAATTAAGATATTTCGATCTGTTTTTGTAGATTACGAAATTATAAACGAATATTACGAAGCTGTACGCAAATATTATTCAGTGAGCTGCGAATACTATGAAGCTATGTGATGAATAATATAACGAGAGCTTCAAATCTTACTACGAAATTATATGATAAAACCTGTAATTCCTTATGCAATCAGTGACTGATTACTTTATAGATAGACGATATGTGAATCTTCAACTGATATTCGATTCGACCAGAAAATAAAATCTCATTAAAAATAGCATTTACAAATAGAGAAAAATTTCCTGGGAGAAAAAAATTATTGACCTAATATATTCCTAAACACAAATGAAGCTTATAATATTATCAAAAAAAAATACAATAAACTGCATTAATTACAACTTTTTATTTCCAGCAAAACGTGATCTTTTTTTCGCTTCATTAGACACTGCAGGGATTATTGATGTAGGTTTTTTCTCAATTGCAGCATTATGCAGCATTTCCATCATCTCTTTCTGCACCACAGCTGCAATTTGTTTAAAGGTATGGTTAAGCAGATAAACAAATAACCTTGACCGCTTCAATCTTTCTTTTGAAACATACCAATAAAATCATAAAAACAATCCTTTGTGAAACCGTGAGGATCGAAAACCGTTCTATTGAAATTGGAACCAATTTCATCAACATCGAACTTTCTATCAATTTTTCATACATAGAAGGGTTTTTGAAATCGCGCCGCCGTTTGATAACCAAATTCAAATCAAAACCATTTTCCTTTTGAGCAAAATAATTTTTGAATTTTTCCTGTAACGGAAAAAAAAGAATAAACAATCGTCCAATAATTATTCGCACAAATCTAGAAATTCCGCATTTCATTTCAGTTATCAGAATATCTAAAAAAACGTTTCAACCTCTATCTCTTTCGAGCAACTGCCTTCGGGTGAAGATGGAAGCTTGAACTCAGTCTCATCTGCTATAAGACTATAAGCAATATCAAACGATTTTTGTGAGTGGGCCGATTCAACAGTGGAACAGTGCTACAAATATTTGGATGAAAAAATCTGTTTGGTTGAAAAATGATAGATAAATAGAGATAAATCAGGTTAAGGCTTTTTAGATAGAAAATTTAATACTTTATTTAATTTAATATTTGAAATTTAAATTTCCTATTACAATTACAATTTCGTATAAGTTGTTTTAAGTACAAGTATCATACGTCCATACGAGCAAACTTATCCTTATAAAATGAATTCGAGTGGTGCTACATCTTAGAAAAAGTGAATGAAGAAAACTGATAAAAAAAATAGCAATCATTCTTATGAAGATGAAAAATTGCCATAAGTACTTCAGATTGGGAAAGTTCTCGTCCTTGATCTTGTTCGGTAACATCAATTATAATCATGTCCGGAGAACGACTATCCTGATGTCCAGGAGGAGGTGGTGGTGATCTTATATTTCTTTCGCTTGAATTTGTTCCTAATTGATTGTAAAGCCCGCTTCTTGAAGCATCTGCCCGTTTATCTGCTGTAAAAACTTGTCTTATGAATTGTCATATTGACAAGACTTGTCTTATGAATAAGACAAATTCATAAGAATCTGACCGAAACTGACCGGAAAAAATGCCAAAAAATCCAAATAATAATTGTAATTGTTAGTAATTAGATCGACAAGAGATAAAATTTTACCTCGCTCAAATTGATCTTCATTTTCAATGTCGCCATCATCTTGAACACAAGACACTAAAGAATTTTTACAAGAATTCAAAGGTAGTATAACCAATGTGGTTGTGTCACTCTTTACAGAATTTTTAACGCTGAATTCACTGTGAAAATAGTGATCTGAATATGACAGTGATCGTCGCTTGGGCGGAGGAGATTGAGTTACATCGCTGCTAGACGATGAATCAGATTTTAATGAATTACCTTCATCATCTAGAAAACGTAAACGGAGCCTACATAAAAGCTTGATTAAATGTAAATTAAATAAAAGGGTGATTTAAAACATTCTGAATTACAGATCTAAAAAAGCCTGAAACAGGTTAAACCTTTAAAACTATAGACAAATTCCTAATTCCAGAAAAGTCAAGATTTAATAAAAAAAATTGGAAATAAAAACTTGTCCAATGTTTTGAACCGATTCGTCTTCTACTTCTGCTATTCCGATCACTACCATCACAGTTATTATCATCATTATCATTGTCACTGATATCTTCAAAAATATTATAAAAAAAGAAAAGACAAAGCAAACAGTTACTAAAGATAAACTATATTCTAGACAAACTATAACTCGTTGTTCGCCCAGTCAAATAATTACGTTACTATTGACGATGGAATCAAACGCTTATTTTAATTTGATAAATCTGAAGCCAAAAAAACCTTCAAATTGTCTTTCGCTTCTTGATTGTCGTCTTTCAGAGTCATTTTCATCACTTTCATAAGCGACAAGTTTGTTCATTGCGCATAAGACCTGAAAGAACCACTCTTTTGCGACCATCATTTACACAAAAAATATCACGATGAAAAATATTGATGACTAGAAGAGATCTATGGAATAAACGGATTTACAGTATAAAACTACGCTTAAAGGGTAATGGAAAAAATGTTAACGAAATTTGGCCAAATTCAGAATAAATAAAATTTTCTTGGACACAAATTCATAACACATTAATATAGTCATTAAACATTAATATAGTATATTAATAGATATAGATTTACAAAAAAAAATTGACAACTAACAAAAAATTCTCATTAAAAAGAATTCAGCCGATATTTCTCAGCAGAAAAGAAATATTTTTAACTAAATTGAAGGGATAAAAAACCACCCACCACCTTCTGAAAAACCTTATATAAAAAACTTTATTAAAAAAAAACAATTTCATTCGATTAATAATGAACAAATAAATTTCAAAAAGAAAAAAAAAGGCAAAATAGCTCGTTTCAAAACAAAGAGAGATAAAAATGTAAATGTTCAATATGTGTGAAAAATGATAGTAAAAAATTGAATAAGACAAAAGAATATAATTTTTTGAGTATGCAGCTCAGTCATGACTCGGTCGCAAACAATATGCGAATTCACGAAATAATTCTGGTCAAAAAAAAAAATCTCACTGAAAATCTGCATTTAATGAAAATAAAAAAGTTCATAGATGTTATAAAAAAAGAAGTTAGAAATCTAGCACAGAAAAAAAAAAAAAAATTTAAATCTAAACATCACCATACTCATTACTGCGCGTTATTTCTGTATTTCTGCTAAATGCGATTTTCTTTTCGTTTCATTAATCTTTAACATTGTAAGGACTATCTACTACAGATTTTTTCTCAGCTGGGTCATTGTATTTTTCCATCATCTCCTTTCGTTCTGAATAGGATAGTACACGTCGCTTCGGCGTAGGAGGTTGGGTGAGAATGCTATAGGACGATAAATCAGAGCGTAATGAATCGTTTTCATCATCATCTTCGTCACCTAAAAAACGTTTTAATATGTATATACAAGTCATTAGAAATCAGTTCAATATGCAAAGCAACTATTAGGAAAAAGAACAAAAAAATCTTAAGAAAAACTTGTCCAGTATCCTGAATAGGTTCTTTTTCTTTTTCTACGTCTAACAAATTCATCAGCGCTACCATCTTCACCACTGCCATATGTTCCTCCATCTTCAAAAAAATACTGCACTTTTACTGATAAACAGATAGAAATGAATAAACAAAGATGAATATTTGTCCAGCCAATTACTTAGTCTTCATAAAAATTAAAATGTTGAGTGAAATGCCTATATGAAAATTATCCAGTGCAAAAACCTTCAAGTTTTGCTTCATCAGGTGTTGGTAACACATCCGAGTTTCCATCCTCATCACTTTCATAAGCGACAGATCTATCCATTGTATAATCTCTGAAATGAACCGCTTTTTACAAATAATCATTTGGATAAAAAACCGTGAGCGACGACAAATATTAGGAAATATTATCTTACTACGGTTAAACAAAATTTCGATGAAAAATAACCGATTCCGGATAGATTTTTTTCCCCGACACACAACAATACAGAATAACAGGATTACCAATGCAGGTTTACTTAACAAAACATTCTAAGAAAAAAAGTTGATCTTTTCAACGAATAAAGATCTTTTGTTATGATGAAATATTTTTCAATGAATTAAAAGGAGGAAACCCATATCCTCTCGAAAACCTCGCAAAAAAAGAAACATTTTATCACCGAAAAATAATTATTAAATAGTTCCAGTGATCAAAAATGGACACAAATTAAGAAAATCTAAAAAGAAATAGAGCAACAAATCAAGTGTTTCAAAAATTTCAAAAACAAAAAATATAAGAACAAAAGTATTGCTACAAATAGAATGCATCAAATAAATTTGTTTTTTAAACGCGCAGTAACCGGTTATGACCTATTCATAAGCAAATACGCGATATTTGAATTTATAAAATGATGTTTAAATCAGAAAATAAAATCTCATTAATTTATAAATAATTAAAAATTTATTTTGTTTGCCAGTAAAAAAAAATTCATTATTAGAAAAAAAACAGCGATACTCCTAATGGGCTCTAAGATCAACAAAAAGCTTATAATAAGCTTATAAGCTAAGTTATTGTAAAAAAAACGAAACATCTAGATCTGAAGACCACAATATTCATTACTGCTTTTTATTTCCAGCAAAACGTGATTTTCTTTTCGCTTCATTACTCTTTGACGTCGTAGGGACTGCAGGTGCAATTTTTTTCTCAGCTGCAGCATTATGCCTTTCCATCATTTCTTTTTGCACTACAGCTGAAATTTGTTTAAAAGTATAGTTAGGTAGATAAACGAAACATCGGCAAAAATTCTTTATTAAATTTTTGAAAAATAAATAATTGGCAAAATTCTAGCAGTTAATATTTATCTCTAAGCGTTTCTTTTAATAGAGCATACCAATGCGATCATAAAAACAATCTTTTGTGAAGCCATGAGGATCGAAAACTGTTTTATCAAAATTGGAACCAAGTTCATCAACATCAAACTTTTCTATCAATTTTTCATACATCGAAGGGTTCTTGAAATCGCGCCGCCGCTTGATAGCCAAATTCAAATCAAAACCATTTGCCTTTCGAGCAAAATAATTTTTGAATTTTTCCTGAAAAGAATATTAAATTCTTTTCCATCACGAATATAAAAATTTCGCATTTCATTTCCATATATCAGTAAAAAAAAAGCTAAAGACCTCTATCTCTTTCGAACATTTGCCCTCGGGTGAAGGCGGAAGTTTGACTTCAGTCTCATCTGCTGAAGGACTATCAGCATCATCAAATGATCTTTGCGATTCAACAGTAGAATGGTAGTACTATAATGTTTATACATCTGAACTGTAAAGAATTTTTTTTCGCTGAAAAAAAAGATTAATGACCCAAGCGATGTTGCCAGATATGCTTAATAAAATTTAATACTGGATTAATTTCGTATTTACTTCAACAAATCAAAGGGAACAAGATGACCGAATCGTATATTATACTGAATAAGGACAATCACCGTGCTTCGATTCCTGTCTATGAGCAAATCAGTTATTACAAATAAAATTCGGATAATACTGATGATACCCTCAAGCGACTCTCTAATGGAAGGATCACCTCAAAATCAGAACCGAGTAAACTGAGAGAAGAAACCAAACCAATAAAACAGCAATTATTCCCAAATTAAAAAAAAGCTTCAACATGCACTTCTGACTGGGAAAGTTCTCGAAGTCCTTGTTCGATGGCATTGTCGACCGCAATTTCATCTGGAGAACGACAATCCTGGTGCCCAGGTGGAGGTGGTGGAGGCTTTACTTCTCTTTCATTTGAATTTGATCGGAACTGACCGTAAAATTCATTTCTAGCAGCATTCGCTCGTTTATCTGCTATAATTGATGAAATTAATCCTATAAAATCAAGCAAAAAAATGGCAATCAAATGGCAAATGTTAAGACGAAACTGCAAAAGCCTTTCCCAACCAAATAATCGAATATCCACAAAAAACAAAAATTTACCTCGCTCAAACTGGTCTTCATCATCATCATCGTCATCTTGAGCGCCATAAGACACTAAAGAACTTTTACTTGGATTGAAAGGTAGCATTACCGATGTAGCTGAATGTATTGTTTCATTCTTTACAGAATTTTTGACACTGAATTCACTTTGGTAAGAGTGATCTGAATAGGACAGTGACCGTCGCTTCGGCGGAGGAGGTTGAGTCAGATCACTGCTAGATGATGAACCAGATTTCAGTGAATTCCTTTCATCATCTTCTTCATCATCTAGAAAGCAGTTCAGATGTTAAACCTGAATTACATCATTTAATTAAATATATAAACAAATAAAGGGGAAACCTGAATTAAAATATCGGACATACTAACAAAAAAACATGAAAATTAGAAATCAGTCACATCAATCTACAAATTACAAGTTGCTAAATAAAGAAAAGTTAATATTTATCCTTTTGACCACAAAAAATTCTAAGAAGAACTTGTCCAATGTTCTGAATTGATTCTTCTACGTCCGGCATCCTCATCACTGTCATTATCATTCGTAGATGGTGACATTTCACCTTTAAAAATAATATAGATACTCAAAAAAACATAAATAAATTATATAACGAATCAGTTTAATTACTTTACTAATAACAATTAAAGTGGTGAAAAAAAATGATAATTTCGCAACAAAAAAACCTTCAAACTGTGGTTCAACGCGTGATCGCCGCCTTTCAGAGTTTTCTTCCTCATCACTTTCGTAGGCGACAAGTTTATTCATTATAAATATGATCTGAAATACTTTATGAAATACCCTTTGGATAAAATGTTAAATAATGTGAACAATATGTCAACAACTGCAGCGAGAATTTGACTCAAAATAAATGTAATTAAAACGAAAGTGTTTTCGTCTTATATACAAGATGTTGATAAAATACCTATTTTTATCAATTCACTGCCGGTTGATTGAGGAAGTGTCCGACTTTAAATACCTTGGATCCACTCTAATCCCAAATGGCAAAGGATGAAATTGTAACCCGGACAACGACAGCTAGAAATATGTTTTCCGGTTGATGAAACCTTTATGGAAACGTAGCGAAATCACCATAAAAACGAAAATCCGTGTCCATATAGCTGCAATTCGCTCGATCTTGCTATATAGCTGCGAAACATGGCTAATGAGAGTGGAAGATATTAAGAAGCTACAAGCCTTTGATTACTCATGTCTAAGATATATTTTACGGATCTGTCGAGCGGATAAATTTGTACATAATTGTATCCATTTTCGCTCAAATTTCACCTTTATTAATAATGTTATCATAGAGCGTCGCCTTCGCTAATTAGGGCAAGTGCTCCGTCGTTTACCGCAGAAGCTGATGCATATTTCGTTACTTGCTAAACCCTTTGATAGATATCGTCAAAAGCGAAAATGGCCAATTAAGATCTGGACTGATAGAGTCAAGAAAGACTTTGAATGTATAGGAGGACCAGCGATATATGGAGTTAGACGATGGAAAAAGGAATGGCTTCTATTACAACTAGCGATGGCGTCGGATCGAACAGCTTGGAGACCCTTCCCTACTAGCCCTTCTAGCCAGTGCAGCCAGCCTAAGCAGTAATGGTGAGAGCTGTTAGAAGAAAACAATTTGCTACGCTATTATGAGTGCGTATTTGGAGAAAACTACTCTATTTTAAAATCTGCCTAGGAAAATTCTTCCCAACACCCATTCAATCACTACTCCCCTAATTCAAGTTGCTTCCCTTCAAAATTCCCTTTACACAAAATCGAGTCGAAGACTTTAAAAGAAATTTTAAGATAATATAACGACATTTGAAAAAACTGATATTTATACAGCAAACGATATTAATGCATACATATTTGTTGCAATTTTCGTCATTTTTCGACGACAAATTTTTTGATGCGACAAATATAGAAAACAAATTTATATGCAAAATAATCAAAAATCAAATCAAAAAACTTCTTATCCCAATTTCTTCATGTAATTTAAATTATCAAATTCACCTATAATTCTATTGCCAAGTGACTCCCTGGTGAAATTTGGTCTGAAAAGCCGGCGCGGTGAGTCAAATTAGAAATGGTGCAATTTTACAAAAAAACAAACCAACAAGAAATGCGAATAAACAAATTAAGTTCCGACCACCGGGAAGTCTCAGGATATTGAAAGTCGATGACTTTTTGAAAAGAAATGGACCGCCTTTCCCTCGAAGAGAAATCACGGCCACGGCCGACTCCAACACTGTTAATTATCCACGTGGGTATATTTCAGTAAGCAGTCTTTGGATGTATTTTACATATTTGCTTTTGCTATTTGGCATGACATTGGTGCAAATATCAGATGAAATGAATGATCGATGTCAAAGCCAAATGAATTGAAACGAAGCGCTAGTCAGAAATTAAATTGGGAATCGTTGAAAATTCCAAGCCGTTCTTCTTTGCCCGACTCATCCACATATTTCGAATCTTTGGTTTCATTAAAAATTGAAAATCCATGAAAAATCTGCAAAGCTGCTGATACGGCCAAGTTCCATAAAAAATCGGTAAAGCCGCAAAATAGTGGGTGATTTATTAGCTCGGAATTTTCAGGTTGACTTTGTGTGTTGGTAAAAAATTTTATTCGGTTGTAAATTAATTAGTTGTAGAAATTCGACCGACTAATTATCTTGGTACTTCTCGGTAATACGAATAAAGCTGGCGAAAGGTTATAATTTCCATGCGTTCCTTATTTTTTCCCTTCGCTGTATTTCTCTTCGTGTGGATTCTATTCTTTAGCCGAATTGATTCGTTATTTTCATTTACTTCTATGTCATCTCTTATGGCCTAAAAAGCGTAAGTGCTTCATGTGAAGAAAAAGTCAGTTATTTCTTTCAGCATAGTTCCTTAAAAATATAGTTCACAGCGAATGGATGGTGAATATAGCACAGCGAATTGTGCAGAAAGTAAAAGTAATGTTAGCAAATGGCTTGGAAAAAAATTAAGGATTGAAATGAGCGATGGTCGTATTGTCGAAGGGGAGTTTATGTGCACGGACAGCGTTCCAAATATCATTTTAAGCGGTACCAAAGTAAGTTTGATGCTTATTGTTAACATGATTATTATATCGCATTGCCTTGTTATATTAGCGTTAAAGAGTAAATGAGTCTGGCTGCGAATCGGATAATCGTTGAATACTGGTTTGTTTCATCAGTTTTTCAAATATTATTGAGAAAATTCTCTTCAAGTAATGAAAAAAGCAATTTTTTTGGACCAATAATTAAAAGCGAAAGTAAATTGTAACTACAAAAGTTTAAGCGATTTATGGAAGATTGTCTGGATGAATCGATTTTTTGCCTTCCTCTAATCGGCTGCATTTAGCAAATATAAATTATCTCAAGGGACAAACTTTAAATGCTACAGAATCATTATTCAACGGGAACATTTTGAGGAGTATATTTGGTGCTTATTGAAAAATTGATGAAAAACTTATTGCTAAATTGAAGTGGAAATTTTTATGAGCCAATCCCATTTTTTTCACTAAAATTTTAATTTGGTTTGAAAATGTTTAATTTCAGGAGCGTTGGAAAGGTGAGAGTGAAATTCGCACTATCGGCTTAACGATGATCAGTGGGAGACATATCTGTTCGATTCACTTGTTGACGGAATACGATGATAATCAGGTGGATTCAGTTGATACAGATCCATCTTCCGATACAGATCCTCATTGTTTAGAAACAGTTCGTTTATTGTGATTTTCTAAAAAATGGGTTTCTTTCCATTCTAGAGTGTAAGTTGATGCTCCTTTCTGTTCTAAAAAATTTGCAGTCTTAACAATCGTTGTATTTTTTTCGAGAATTTAAGGACTAATTTTCATCAGTTTATAAGCTTTATGATATAAAATAAAATATCATTTTTGTAATACTCTCCTTTTTTGTTTAGCTTCATTAATCGCTCTTTTTTTCCTTTTTTTTATGGCTTTAATGAATTTTTCCCAACTTTTTTCAGGTATTTATAACAAGGGAATCTTCGGAAGTATTTATAACTTAAATTGAGTAAGTGAATAGAATAATATATTAGCATCACATTTTTTTTTCCAAGTGGCTTTGGTGACCGATCACCGATCTATTGCCAAGCAAAAAATTTTTTTTTAAATGACGTAGTAACAGCTGGTGGAATTAGTTTAGGCAGAAAAAGTGAGCATTAATTGCTTTTTTTAACTTAATAAGATTTTATTAGTTGAAATTTTATCAGTTGCTTTCATTTACTTTTTATGATTAAAATAATTTATTTTGCATTGCAAGTATTATGTAATGTGAATGAATGAATAATACGAAATCTTTATTTTACGTTTATTGCAAAATTTATTCAGTTAAAAAAAATTTTAACTGATTGAAAATCAGAAGAAATCTCTTTTTTGTTCAAATATTTTCATTCAAAATTTTTTCATAGCTTATGAAACAGTGAACTTCTTTCCTCCATAAAACCATTTATCAGTTTATCCTAAAAGTTATTGCCGTTATCTGTTGCTGATCACAAGTTAAATATACTTTTATTCAAAATAAATTTCGCTATCTTAGCGAACGTTGTACAAGTGCATTTCTTCCATTTGCAAAATTGTAATTTTTAGAATGAATAAACTGCTGGAAGATGATTTCAGGATCATTTAGTTTTTCTCAGGAAATTGCGTTGAAGGTGGTAAAAGGCCTGGGGAATATGGCTGGTGGGAGAGAACTTCGATATTCAGTTCGGCAAATTAGTTTGCAAAATAGTTTTTCCAATGCATGGTCTAGTATTATTATGCAGAATGATGGTATATTTTTCTGCTATCATTACATTAGGTTTTAAGGTGTTGCAGCAGATCACTCTTTCAAGCGCTGCAAATACTGAGCGGTCTTCGAATGAAGATCGACTTTTGCCATTTTGGTTCATTATTGTACAATTTTCCTTGTAATGTAGAACTCATTTTTCAAGGAAAAATTTTGTTGCAAGAATAGCCCAGTTTTGTGTTGTATTAGCAACAATATTAACATGAAAAATAAAATATTATTGAGATTCAAATTTGTCAAGATTTTTTTTTTGCCTATTGCATACACCTGTTTTCACAAGTACATGAAACACCAACTGTTGTGCTAAATCTGCACAACTTCTGGGAACAGCCTCCATGTCCTTCGGAGACATGTCCTTCGGAGATCCGTCTGTAGAACTTGGGAATCATCCGCAACATGAGATTCCTTCGAAATCCATATTTCCGGGAATGAATTTCACGAACCAGTTGTATTTCTTTATTTAGTTTCATTATATCAGTCAAATACTGTGTAGCATAGAGGTATAGATTCTTTCTATATTGGAAACGCCTCAATAGCGGAATTCAGACAACGAAAAATGGCAAGAATTATTAGGAGCCTTAATACAAATGGCAATGATGAATAAATTTTGTTTTTATAAAAATTGCAGTTCAGTAGAACTATTTTCTTCTTTCGGCAAAAATTCTTGAACGGAGTTATGATTGGAAGTTACAGTGATAGTTCTACAAAATTTCAAGGTTTTCATGATAAGCATTAATTGGGATCGCGATCGGTTTGTTGTAATGGCCAGATCAGAACCCATCATTGTTTTGAGTAATATTGAACTTAAAATATTAGTCATACAAAAACCAGAATATTTTGAATTTCTAAACGAATGCAATTTTAGGTTATTTAGTTGGGATTTAAAGACAAGTTTACAAGTTCACTTATACGAGAATGCAGTTCATTTAAAATTAGAATAATAATTAAAGGCTTTACTGGTAACCACCGCACATCGCTCTAGGCCATGAGTTCTGTTGGTTGAGTGAGTCAGTCCAGTGGTCGTATGTGTTCAAATCCTGGGACTAAAACATATTACGTATCAATGTGGTTCAATTGTTTGAGCTTTTGCGTTTTATTAAAAGCATAAGGAGTTACCACGCTATGTTTGTTTGTTATGCTGGTGACGTATATCCAAAAATTTTGCTATATATTATATAACTATTATTCTGGCATGATGTTCGGCTGGCATATTATTTTTAAGTAAGGTAAGCATATCATCGATTCCCGTCATTGAGTGGAAGAAGCTTGTTATCAAAAGCAAAAGTATGCGCTTCTATCACCAGATGACTCACTTACGAAAAGATCTCATCTTAGCAGACAGTGTAGCTAGCCAAACCAGAAATGGTGAATGTTGTTTTTGAGAACCCACCTGTGCCGCTATTACCAATTGAATCTATGGTGAATGAATAAGCAAATATGAAATGGCATCTGTGTATTCTGACGCTCATGCCTAATCCGATAGTGGAACCGGGCTCGAATATAATAATAGCAATATAGCAATATTAAAAATGGCCTTGTAAATTCTCGAGCTGAAGGAACTGCTTTTATTTATTTAAGAAAATTAGACTGATTTCAGCTGGCTGTGTAATTACGAGACTAAATGGAACGAATATAGCGAGATAGGTAATAACCATCCACACCGGGTCCAAATATCGTATGGATTTCGCTTGCATATCAGAAATCTATTCTAATTCAGTAGCCAAATATAGTTCGGATAAGAATTAAGATGACTGGTGTTATTGAATGGTGTTTTTGTCAACTCGCAGAAATGAAGTTGAGATTGCCGAGTACAAAATGGCATCAGCCATAATCGTTAAAAATCGGTTGGTCTAAGCTCGATTTAAAAGTAATTTTTGCAAATCTCAGTCATTAATATTTACGCTTCTGGCTGCGCATAGATAATTTATATGAACTATCTTGATTCTATGCTGAGCTTAGCTTGCTATTAGCATCTTTTCCAAAAAAAACGATGTGATCGTTGGAAATTTAAGCGCGATATTAGGATGTGAAGTTGTCCCACTATCTTCTGTGGCCACCAAGAATAGCGTTGGGACCTGCTATGTTTCAGTGGAAGACGTCTAGTTAATGGAACTTGGCAGACAATCGACACTTCAATTATACTGACTATATTTTGGTCAACTGATGAATGAGTTCTGTACCAGATGATGGCGCATATTGTGAAGTCGAAATTGGCAACCTCCTAAAGCCGGACATTATGGAGCCAAGGTCCAAGTGAAACAACACAGAAAACATCCCTAAAAACTTTTGATTATCTCAGGTTTAAAGGTTTAAGAATAGTCAGCATATTTCAAAGTTAGATACTGAAGCGTGTAAAGAACTAAAACAACATTGGCACCACTGAAACTGTCGAGGAACAGTGGTCTCAGTTGAAGATCTATCTCTAGGAGTGCTAAATCCTCCTAGGATACAGCTTTAAAGAAGGCAACGTAGGTTCAGACAGAATGGCCCAGCTGTCTGTATCTCTTCCCGATCTCGACACTAGAGCACGTGTTATGAAAGGCTTGGTATGGATTTGAATATGGAGACAGCAGATGTTGGACGAAAATTATTTCGCCTATTTCGGTATGCAACCGCAGCTCGAGGTGGAATGAATTTTTTGGAATCTCATTTTAGCATGATGAACACTGTGGTTCAGTGGCAAGAAAATGCCACCGAGAATTGAGATTTGGCTTCGAATCGGTCAAGGCACCATATTCAGTGTCGCCTAACGGAGAAAAACAGTGGAAAGCTAGTAGACTGTTGCTCAAATCGACACACCGATACTGAAGTTCTACCCATGGCACGAGTGAACCAATCCAAAAATCCGGATGATGCTGGCAACTCATCTATGCTTCCCAGTATCCCCAAGAAACCATTTATCAAGCCAGAGCAGCGAGTGTAACTAATGATGGTAAATGCTCTCTTACTGTTACTACTACCACGACGGACACGATTGGAACGCATTTGGAGCAGTACGATTGCAATTATCAACCGAGAACAAAATAATCTCTGTAATTCATAAGCTTAAGACCAATAGAACATCATTCATAAGGCACCACCAAAGAATTATATTCACTGATTTATGAGGGATAAATATTTCTGCCTTCTTTCTGCTAAGTAAGCTTATGGCAGTGTGCCGTAATCAAACTGGATTTATACCAGGATGTGATAGCGTTGAGCAAATATTTCACGCTGAGAAAGGGTAATGGAACATTGTAACATCAAGTACATAACGGCAACATATTGTGCTTCGTCAATTTTGTTGCTCTTTTGATTCGATTGCTAGAATGGCACTGATAAGTAATACGATGGTATTCCAGAGAAGATAATCATATTTATCAAAACATTTTATCGGCGTGCGTCAGCGCACGTTTGTGTATGTGTGTAATTGATATTGATACAATTTTTTGAAAAACGTATAAATGAGTAACGGTATGCGTTAAAATTGCCTTCTTTTCCTTACAAATTATGCAATAGACTGGCTTATGGACACCGTTTGCACTAAAAAATATAATAACGAGTACAAATTAGTCCAGAAGATAGCGTCATGAACCTTAAATACACTGATGGTCTAGTTCTTCTTGCTGACAACTAGGAAGAATTACAATAGGTGCAAGGCCGCGTCTCGACAGGACTCATCGAAAACTGGCCTTTAAATCAATATAAATAAGGCGAAATTTTTTTGTCTTATATATCCAGATGCTGACAAGATTGAAATCTATATAAATTCATCAAATGTTCAAAAGATGTCAGAATTTAAATATCTTGGATCCACTCTCATACCTAATGACCAGACGAAAGACGGAATTCTAGCTGGGACGGCTGTAGCCAGAGGTGCATTCTTTTGTCCAGCAAGAGCCCTCTGTATTCGTCGCTAAATCGGTCTCAGAACAAAAGGATTTGATTGCAATATGCATACGGCTACGAAATTTGGCCAATGAGAGTGGAAAATGTATGTTTGCCCAAAGTAGGCAGTGAATCAAGTCTTACATTGCGTCCGCTTTCGTTCGTATACCGTCTGCCTAATGCATCATCGCAAGAATATGCCATAAAGCTTAGGCTATTGGTTTGGCTATGTTCTTGATTGTTCAGTACAGGAATTGGCGCACATCTCGCTATTATTAAAATCTGTGACGTCAAAAGTGAGGAGGGCCGATCAAAACAGATCAAAACAGACCTGAATCGCTAAGAGAGAATTTTGAATGGATAGGCGGTCCATTAATATACGGTTTAGACCGGAAAAGGAGTGGCCTCAATTACTTCTAAAAATGACATCGGTTTGGGAGGCTTGGAAATGTAGTCGCCAGTGGAACAAGCCAAACCAGCACTGATTTAAGCAACTAGAAGAAGTGCCAAGCAGTTGGGCATAGAACCATAATCTACAAAGATCGAATCTTGCGGTTTTGTATATCCTCTATTTCTTTTTTAATCCGTTACTATGTTAATGACTTATGTACAAAGACAAATATTTCCAAAGCGAAATTTTCATGGAATAAAGGTCGTAAAATGAGTTACAACCTACCTGTACGGATTGACATATTATCAAGAGCATTGTAATTTATCACGGAAGCAGCACTTAATATGCTTTCCAGTGTTTCGGCTCGTCGAAATTGTTGCTTTTTACATTTAAATGAGAAAAACACAAGGGATATGAAAAGAAGCACAAGTAAACATTGAACAGCGATAGCAAAAAGGTACAGAATGTTCCATCCGAGTGTTGTTGTTGGCGTTGCCGACTATAATAAAGAATGCAATAAATTATGAAATTCTTGTTATTTTTTTAGTTTTATTAAAAGCAGACAGGAAAATTAATTCAGCACATGCAACATTAACTTGGCACATTAGATGAATAAAAGTGAACATTTTGTCGTTTTCACCTTCAACTTAAAAAAATTAAAATGGTTTCTGATTCTGAATGCATTTCCGAATTATCTCCAAATAAAAAATTGATAGAAATAATTGGATTCTAAAATACTATAGCGTTGTAAGAACATCAATTGGCCATACAAAATCCTTGCAAAAAATTCTTCAGTAAAATGGAATAAAATCTTTGTCATGTATGGAAAGATTGTTGCAGAAAATATCAAAGCATCGATCAATGAAAATTATAAAGTTATATTTTTAAAATTATTTTATATTTTTATTTTATATTTATTTTATATTATATTAAGTTATATTTCAAAAATTATAAATTATAAAGTGGCAAAGTCGCTTTCTGCATCGCTCAATATTAAAATATTGTACTTCAAACCATCACCAATTTAATACGTCGCCATTTTAATTTAATAGAACTTCACTGGATGTTAGCACGAGTTACTTTTCATCGCATCAGAAAATCACTTAGGATAAGTGCAAATGATTTGGTTCCGAAAGGTTTTTCTTGTTGAGATCAAGAGCACAGACATGCTTGAAATGAAAATTTAGACAATATGTCAATCGGTCATGCTGTCTCGCAAAATTTCGCCATTTCCTATTTACATCCTCCTATTTGTTATAAATTAATCATCGATGTATTGTAATTAGAGACAAAAAAATCTCATTAAGTATCATTTTGGTTTTAAATTGTAATTTTTTTTATATTTTAAGCTTTTTAAGCTTTTTGAACTTTCAATTATAGGGAAATAAATGTAATTTGAAAATGGAAAATGAAAACTCAAAACCAAAACAATTATTTTTTGATGAATGTAGCCAAAATTTGTCGATGCTAAGATATAGCTAAGGGAAATAAAAAAACGAAATTTTCTATTTCCTTTCATTTTCTCACCTTTTGCAAAATTAGTGTTGCAATTAAAGTGACTAATTGCAATAAGCGATTTTTCTTTTTTTTTACTTGAAATGACAAACTTCAAGGGAAATGACCATGAATAGGAAGGAACGGCAAATCAACCGAGCTTTCAAAGCAAAAATTCTTTTTTTTATAAATTTACTTATAAATTTACTTGCCAAAAGTTTAAGTTTATAGCACTAAATTCCAATGGCTTATCTTTTACTGGCTTGGCTTGCGATCAAAATTTTTTTAAAATTTGTTTTAAGGGAAATTTAGATATTAAATATTTGACATCAAACTTTGATGCACTTTGCTTTCCAATAGTACCAGATTTTTTCCAAATTTCCAAGTAGTATTAAATAGGCTGAAAATCTGAAGCGGAATATACGATGTTCTAAAGAATTATATCGAACCATTTTAAGCTTAAGGAATCGTCTCATTTAAATGGTTGCTGTAAACTCAGACACTGGGCTCATTTAGTAAGCACAGCAGAGCTTTTGGAATATTTAATCGTGAAACACGAAATAATAAAGAAATAGCAGTTAGATGTGATCGTGCTAGATTAGCTTTTTTTTGAGGAGCACTCATCATTTCTGGTTAGGTTCTCTCCACTGGCTTGTTGGGCGAGACAAATTTTGCCAGCAGTTAATTTGGCGCTAGAAGGACAGGCGAATCGCTAGCACCAGCCAGATTTTTGATATACAAGTTCATTCGGTCATGCTGTCTCGCAAAATTTCGCCATTTCCTATTTACATCCTCCTAAAATTTATTCGTTTTCACCGAAAATAGAACGTCAGCATCTACTCGTCAACTCTATGAAACAAGAACTGCATTAACTTAAAGAATTTAAGAAAACCTTATAACTTCAGTCCTTGAAAACTTCGACTTATTTACTTTTACTTGAATTAAGCCAATACTTTATACCTTTTAACGAATTTTTCACTCAAATTTACTGAAGAAAAATAAAATCACAGTGATATTGCGAAAATTTTCCATCGCTTCAGCTTCTCTTCGTTTCGTCTACAGTGTTCTTCCAGTTGATGCGATTGCAATCGCCATTCAAGCCTCGTTCCAAACACATCGCACTTAAAAGCATTTCAAATAATTCAAGCAAATGCCACGGTTTATTATAATATAGCGAACCTATTACTTCTAACAGCTCGCGGGATCAGCGCGAGGCTCAAGGTCATTCGAGATGCCTGAAATTACATTAGCAAAGTCAGCTTGCATGATCAAGCTTGATCTCATTGCACTCTACCAGCTCTTAGGTTTTTCTTTATATAAAATTAAATATAAAATATAAAATTGTCTAAAGAATTTAAAAATGCCTCAAGCATAAACCCACCCTTCCCAAAGATACTTTGCTTATACATTAGAACAAAAAACATGTTATACATTGCTCTGATAGTTAGTTGGCAAAATATAAATGAAGAACCAACCGAATTGTTCGAGGAAGGAATTTGTCTTTGTGAAAACGAATCAATAAAAATTATCGAGCAAGCTAAAATAATAAAGTTAATTTAACCAAAATTCACTTGATCATGATAAACTCACTGAATTCACCAAAAATAGTGAAACGAAATTTCCAGAAATGCATTTGCTCATGCTTTTTATTGGCTATTGCCAAGTGAAAATATTTGATAATAAAAGTTTATCGATGCTGAACTAAATATGCTATCTCAATAAATCTTTATTTAACCTGATTTGAAGCGAAATTCGACTTTATACTTATGGATAATTTTCAGACCCTTATTTTCAATTTGTATATTACTGTCATATTCAGTTACAAATTGCCTGAAAAATACAAAATCATTTAATTTTACTCAGCCAAATGCACAAAGACTGGCGTTTTCTGTAATGTAAAGTAAGTTAGTGGTCAGCGCTGCCCATTTCTAGTTCAGTTCATTCCCTCAGTTAGTTATTAGTAAAATATTTTATATTATAATATAATATTTATTTTCATTTTTTAACAAAATCATTAACAATGCAATTTTTCCGTTTTTTGCATCCATTTTTCATATTATTTACTTATCCTTGAGAAAAAATTTAGCCGCCTAATCCGCATTATTACATATAAATTCAAGAAAAAATTTAATAATGTAATCAACGGAAGTTATTAAAGGGAAGGCAAACAAAACTGTTGAAGAAATACATCTCTCAACATTTAAACATTTGTGAAACGATTTCCTCATCGTGCACTGCTTATCAATAAAATTACATGAGCAATTACAAGTTAAATTGGTAGATGATGAAGTTAATTTGGAAGATGATCGCTTTAACTTAGGTTAATTCATAAAAGAAGCCTTACAGTAGTGGAAAAAACTTTTTATGTAAAGAATGCAAAATGGAGTTAAATTTGGAAAAAAAAATTTTATTTTCTAAAAATTTATAATAAAAAAAAAATTTTCTTAGTTTATGTTAAGTAACAATTTAAAGGAAAGCCTGCAGAAATTTCGCTCTTACAAGTTATCGAAAGTTCTTTCAAAACAATCGAAAATTAAAGTGTATAAATTCTTGCTGCCCCAATCGGTGCAACGAGTACAACCAGCTTAAGCAGTAATTTATACGTTGTTGCAAGAAGTACAGATTCTTTAAAATTCAGCATATACTATTGTCAACGACGCCATCGTTGTCATCAAAGATGGTAGTTTGAACAAGTACTAAATCATACTAAACCATTACTAGTTTTTTAATTTGCTCAATTTAGTGAAAAAAATTTTTTCTAAATTCCGTTGAAAAAAATCCAGAAAAGGAGAAAATAGTTAGTGAAAAATGCGTGATGAAAATGAATTACGCATGGGAAAGAGAGAAGGCGACTCCGTATGCATACATAATCCGTCATTCTAAAGTATTAATAGTATTATAGCAACAACGGCATCTACTGAACGATTTTTTAAAAATTATTGACTTCCCAGTTTCTAAAATTTACTCATTCCAAGTTTTTAATTTTTTAAATTTTACTCATTCTCTAGATTATTTTCTGTTCTGCTGGCGATTCTGAGAGCATATATGGACAATAGATCCGGAGCAACAGATGGCGCATCGTGGTTAAGTTTAACCACAAAGAATTTCCTCCACCTTATGAGGCGATCCTTAATAGCCTTAGCAAGCACATCATTACTGTCCCATATCATTTCACTGGTCGTTTCCTGTTTATAGTTGCTTTAATAGTTTTTTATTATCGCTTAATCGAGCCGACTCCATTTCTAAGCGCCATATCGCTGGTGAATTTTGCCCCGCCGTGCTACTATCGTTGTAATTCTTCGAAGCATTCGATAGTTAGGCTTTGATACTCGCGCAGCAGATGTTTTCGGACAGTTGCACAGTTGATACTCAACTAGTAACTTTCTGTTAGTATCTTAGTGTGTATGAAAGTGGTTGACTTTCGAAGACATTCCTTTAATTGGGACACGGCATTCATCTGCGCTTCCAAAGATGTCGCTAATATCTAAATCATTAAGATGCTTCAATAAATCAGTTTGAAATGGCTCTTTCAGTTTGAGATAGTTGAAAGATCTTGAGGGATGCTGTTTTTTACCAGTTGTCAATTTTATGCAGAACTTAGCTCGAACCATAACATAGTCTGATCCATGGCGGTTACCAGCGCCCCGTTAAGAACGACTACCAAGTATAGAGTTCTTCCAACTGTGACTGATTAATAAATGGTCACTCTGATTGGAATATTGATTGTCCAGAGAGTTCCACGCAACTAAATATCTTCTTCAATGCTGGAAACATGTATTAATAAGAAGGACTTCATGCTTGTGTTTGGCAAAACGAAGAAGTCGTTCTCCATTAGCGCACTGGACACGGATGCCATATTTGCCAAACACAAGTTGCTGCATCATGTCCAACACACGCATTCCAGTCTCCTTCGATTATGACCATGTCAATTTTCTGTAGAGATGTTGTTAGCAGTTGAAGTTCCATATAGAACCATATATCTTTATCAGGGTCATCTGCAGATGAAATTGGAGCATATACATTGGTGACCAAGATATTGCAGAAATTTCCTTCAAAGCGGGCATAGGCCAACTGGCCGGTTTCCATTCAATCAGAGCTGAATGAGCCTTTTCAGATATGACAATCGCTACGCCATTTAGTCTCGATTTATCCGAAACACTACGATAATAAAGCCAGTACCTCTGCTCGGAACCTGGTTCAGCAATTAGAAAGTGAAGAAGAAGGACCTACGACAAGCAGGCGACATCCACGTGATATTTAGAAGAGTGTGGATGAAAAATGTGATCACTTAGTTTCTCCATAAGCTGGCGCTTCACTCTGCTACGGCTAATACCTCGCTGCGCACAGAATCTTTCTTTTAATAGTTTTCGAGGCTTCAGTAACCTTGGCTCAAACCTTGAGGACGAGAGACTACGCTCGGATTGTATACTTATCGCGTATATCGTCGGAATGGGAGTATTGTCGGGAGACGCGGACGCCGTATCAAAAAAGTTATTGGAAGTTACAAAATAATGGGAGCTAAGTAGCGCGAATTGGGCTTAAAAATTTAACTTTATGGAAAAGAGCTTGAATCTGAAATGAAATAGAGCCGGGCCTAAGAAAATGAACTGCCAAGTAGTGAAACTTTTGACCTCCATTTCACTTTTTATATTACTACTGACTATTTATTCATAAAACCATATAATGAGCTATCCAGTCTCACCTTCGGTTCATTTTTATTTGGAATCAAAAAATTCAACGAAAAAACTGTTAGTTACAATTGCAAAAGAAAATTTATGGATTAGATTCAAAAATTAAACGCCATGCAAAGAATGAAAATCAATCGCTTTTTAATTCAATTTTTTTTGCTTATCTCAGTGAAATATCTCAGCAAATACCTCAGGCTTATTCATTAATAAGCCTCAGGCGAGAAAATTTTTTACCTCAACTGTTGGATAAAAATCGCATCGAATTCTAAATCCCAACAATTTTTTTCGTGTAGCGATGAAATGTGTTTCTCTATTTAGCGAAGTCAGTTATAAAAAAGTGCAGTCAGTCAATCTGGGAATGAAAATTTTTTTGTAGATTTTTAAACTTTAAAAGTAAGTATAGTATAAAACAAATAAATATATTAAAAGAGGAGCTTTAGTAATGAGATGGAATAGATAAACATTAGATGAATACCTGGGAAAATTTACGACTTCCTGGGAATATTATAAATTTTTATTATCGAAATTTGGAACTTATCTAAATTTTAAACAAGAGAGAACGAATAAATTTAAAAAATACATAAGAAATCTATAAATAAATTTATTAAAATTTGATGGTTGGTAGATAAAATTCGAATATTTGACGAAATTTGCACGGATTGATCGCATGAAGTAATGAAATAAAATTATAATTAATAAAAATTTAGTTACGAAAAAAAAAGTAAATCTCATGAGAGCAATCACTGGCAAATACACGAATATCTTTGAATGATTTCATTTGTAATTCGTAGATTCCATTATCTTATCATTACGGACACCACTATGACTATAAACATGTTTCGATTCGCTGGACAAAACTACTAATAACTTAAATTTTTAATAAAAAACAACATTAGCCGACTTAAAATTGACAGAATAAATAGAATCCGTCAGAATCTATCGCCGAGGATTTTAATCACTTTCAATATTTATCGATAATTTCATTCATTCATTCTTTGGTTAGGAAATATTTTCCAATAAACTAGAAAAAAATCATTCAGCGACTGTTAAAACCAGCAACATATTATAACATAAAATTAGGCCATTGTTTTGCAATTAATAGGCTCATTTTAATCATTTTTACAAATATTTCTAAATTTATTTGTTCTGCAATTTAATTGATATTTTATACATTATTAATAATGCATTAAAAACTGTATTACTTTATATTTTATATTACTTTTTGGATTATAAAAAATAAATGATTTTTAAATTTTAAAGTATATAAAACAATTTAAATATTATTTAAATGCATAAAAATAATTTAAATGATAAATAATAACCTAAATTATTTCGTATAAAAAAATTGTTTCTGATTTTTTGAGCTGCAAAAAATAATTTATAAAAATAATTTTTAAAACATAGAAAGTAATAGAATATAATAGTTTAAATAATTTTTTAAAGTGTATAGCACTGATACTCAAGTTCTTTTTTCAAATCCAGAAATATTAAAGACTTATTTACCTTCAAATTAATTTACTTGGTTTCACACTGGGCACTATAAACAATTAAGTATTTAATTCTTTGGCGAATTAAAATGAATATTTATAAGAATTTAAGATGATATATTTCGTTATCCGGCTGGATGAACACTGAAGAATAATAATCAAAAGAAAAGAAAAAAAGCACTATTCAGAAAATATTTTTGCTGATCGAAATGATAAACTTTAAGGTGATAAATTTTAAAAAATGTTTCAAATTTCAGTTGAACGTTTATTCAATTAAAGCCATTCATATTTTCATTTTAAAAATTTAAATGCTAAATTTTCTAAAATTGGTATCATTTAAAACTGTTGCATAAGTTCGACCAAAAACTCAGATTTTATTTCTTAACGAACTTGCTTTTGAGCGCTTTTTGTATCAATTTTCTTCTTTCCTTATCCAACAATGTTTCCTTTTCGTCAAATCTTTCCTAAACCCTCAGGACTCAACGCTTTAAAATTTATAAGAATTATCAGTTTTTATTATTATCGATAATATCCCCTGTTCATTCCAGCAAATGAAATTTAATGGATGTTTTCATCGACAAATGAATAAAACATCGAATGAAAATTAGATTCATTGTTAAATATTGATTGTATTTATAATTCGAACAAAAAACTTTGTTCTTTTCTTTTTTCCAACATCCTCAGTTTTATTATTCAAGCTATTTCAAGCTATATATAATCTAAGTTTCATTATTTATTATTAAAATTCATTTATTTATTTATCTAAGTTTCATTATTTATTATTTTTTAAAAAAAATCATGTCGATTTTTTACGAGATACAAGTATGGCAGAAAGCTTCATTTAGTATCTTAGTGGTAAGAGAACTTACCATTTCTGGTTAAGTTCGATCAAAAGGATATTGTGTACGGTACTTTTGCCAGAGAAGTATCTATAATAAGGAATAATAGGGAAAGAGGGAGACATTATCCCAACTTTTTCAATAGGTTTTCTATCCTGAGAGGGATACGGATTGATTCGTATTGAAATAATAACATAGGACATAACTCAGCTTCAGTAATCAGAACGAACTAATACTAACTGGAAGAAAATAATTAAAATAATGAAAAAAGTTATGAACAAAATTGAAGTAAAATTGAAATAAAACTTGATGTATCGCTTCCATGAAATAAAAAGAAATAGATTAATTTCTATTAGAATTAGAATTTCTTCAAGTCCCTGGAGCCGATCATTCTTTAAATATAAATCGAAGAAGTTAGAATTTGAAAAAGATGAAATTTCCTTGTAAACAGCTTTGTTACCCAATAAGTTTGTCTCAAACATTTTGTTTAAATCTATAAGGTTTTTGGAAATAAGATTTTTCTATAAGTTAGATTTAATATCCTATTCCTTTTATTTTATCACCATCTTCCACCTTATTTTTTTGCTTGAATCGTTCATTTCATCTCGAATTAGCAATATGATATTAAATTTTCGATCCAAGAAATTCTTCTTGGATTAATAAATTGCATGTATCTACAAGATTTCACCAGTTTATTGAATATGTAGAAAAATTCTACGCTTTTAATTTTATAATTTCCCGTCAGCAATTATCATGAATTCATAGGTTCACGATTGCGTCTTGGAATATCATTGATCTTTTCTGCACCATTTACTTCTTGATAGCATTCACTATTTTCGCTTCGGCTGGTTCTGCGGATACCTTTTTAACGGCGAATCATATCAGTATAAAAGTATATGTGGTTCGTCAACTCTATTCGAATCATTCATTTATCAGTGGTATGTTTCCTACGGAAGTTCTCATAGAATAAGATAACAAACTTGTTATATTATTACACTCTAATTCGATAAATTAGATGAATTTAAAAAATATATTGAATTTTAGCGACATTGAATTTATTCCAGTATTGCAAACTAATTGAAACTGCTTCGCCGAAATGAAAAAACTTTTGCATGAAAAAATTTCACAATTTTCTCATCATTCATTATTTTCGTTCTATTGCATGATAGCCCATTAACAATAAAATTTTCTTATTCATCATCCTCTTGATGATGAGGAACAGGAAATAAAAATGAAAATAATTTATACAGGCGAATTATTTGCTAATTTAAAAAAAAAAATTATTTGTAGGTTAACTAAAGTTATTTGTAGGTTAGTAGGTAGGATAGATGAGTAGTTCTGTCTCAGTTTCTCGCATATCAAATTTAGGATCGTGTTCTCGAAAAAAAAATGAACTCATTGTTAAAAAATCCCGTAGCTGCTGGACGCCTATTTGGATTGACTACTTGGCAAAAGTCTCTAACTGCACTAACAGTAAATGGAGGCTAGCCATTGTTTTTAACCTTGGATTAATATTATGATTTATTAGCATCATATATCTTTTCTTTCCAGCAGTTGGAAATATTTTCAATAGTTTTTTAATTAGTTTTAATAAATTTCATTTTAAAATTCTTTCGAATTTTTTTTCCAAATCTGTTAATAATTACTTAATTATACTAATTATTTTATTTCCCTGGACAGGAATATCCCTGTCATTAAATTGAAATCCGAGTTGCTCCTACAGACTCACTTGTACTTCCCCAAATGATTCTATAACGAAAGAAAGCAAATATTAACTGAAAACAGAAGTGTAAACTCTCGAGCTGTTAAAGTTAAGAAATTGGAAGCAAACATCTTTGTGCAACAATGAAATCCTGCTTATAACTGCGTGGAATGTTGGAACGCTTCTGAAAGTAGAGAGTCACAAAAACACTTTATCCAAACATCATGTGAATATCACTTACCTGTCTGATGCCCATTTTCCTAATTCTTGATTTATAGGTAACGTTGCGCCTATTTCGGGTAAGAGCCATTAGTTGTATCATAATGATGTTTTATACTTAGAAAGAATTAGAGTCGCAATTGTTGTTATATCCGAAACAATCTTTTGTAATATCTCTGTCATCAATATTTATACTCGAGAAAAAAAAGAGGATACATGAACGTAACTTGCTAACTCTCTCTCTAAACTCTAAAAAAAAGTAGTCTTGATCGCTATAGATTGGGATGGAAGATTGAAAAAAAAACACGAGGATATGCTGCTATCTTTCCGGCTAATGTGGCGTTGAAACTACATATATTAATGGAGAGCATCTCCATCGTACTGAGAAGCATCGATTTTGACCAGTATATGCTTTCAGCATTGCAGAAGGCATCTATTTATATGGAATTTATATTCCAATTGACTGACAATATTTTGGTCAATAATATGGAAGAGTTCCGTTATAGATCGCACATCGTGAAGCTGAAATTGATTATGCTCACTTGTAGGATTATTTCATGGTTAGAGCTAAGATCTAAATGAAACATGTAAAATACAGGATCCTCCAAAATCACAAGTTAAGATTCAGAGGTAATACATTTCATACTGAGATGCTGGCACACCTAAAGGATTCTAATAATAACACCTTTGGAACTCTTGGTTAATACTAATTCTAGCTGGATTCTTAGCTCTAGAATTCGATCAAATCACCTCTAGGATACACGAATCGGAAGAAGGCAAGCTGAACGAAACGACCCAGCTGCTCGATTGCGTAGCCAGAGCTCGCGTGTTAGGAGATGCTATCAGCAGCTACATAATTCCCTATAATCGCGGCGAGGCGGAACAAAAACCGACACTGGAACAAGGCTTTGAATGTGGAGAGCAAGGAGATGATCGAAAATTATTACTTCAGAATGCAACCGGATTCGAGAAATGAGTCCCCTCTGATGGAGTAATTCACATCTATAAAGACTATAGACCATATTCTGTGATTAAGAGGAGTGAATATCTTTGTTTCCTTTTTGCTAAGGAAGCTTATGGCAGTGTGCCGTAATCAAACTGGATTTATACCAGGATGTGATAGCGTTGAGCAAATATTTCACGCTGAGAAAGGGTAATGGAACATTGTAACATCAAGTACATAACGGCAACATATTGTGCTTCGTCAATTTTGTTGCTCTTTTGATTCGATTGCTAGAATGGCACTGATAAGTAATACGATGGTATTCCAGAGAAGATAATCATATTTATCAAAACATTTTATCGGCGTGCGTCAGCGCACGTTTGTGTATGTGTGTAATTGATATTGATACAATTTTTTGAAAAACGTATAAATGAGTAACGGTATGCGTTAAAATTGCCTTCTTTTCCTTACAAATTATGCAATAGACTGGCTTATGGACACCGTTTGCACTAAAAAATATAATAACGAGTACAAATTAGTCCAGAAGATAGCGTCATGAACCTTAAATACACTGATGGTCTAGTTCTTCTTGCTGACAACTAGGAAGAATTACAATAGGTGCAAGGCCGCGTCTCGACAGGACTCATCGAAAACTGGCCTTTAAATCAAAATAAATAAAATTAAATAAAACGAAATTTTTTTCTAATATATTCAGACATAAAATTAAAATCTATTCGTCAACGTTTCAAAAATTGTCAGAATTTTAAAATCTTGGATCCATTCTCACTAATAACCAAGCGAAAGATGAAATTGTTTTTATCACGCGAAGACTCGCCAAGTTTTACATGAGAGACAGATTGATATTTCAGACGATCTACAGACTTTGCTGGCCTTTGAAGAAAGTCAAGTCAAAATTTACATTTCATATGACTTTTTAACTATTTTTAAAAGCCAATTATCGTAACAGAATAATTTAAAAAACATCTGCTGAAACTTGGAAATTTCGTTGCAAATCTTAAGTTTAATTCAGATATTACTATTAATAAATTCCTTTTTACTAATTAATTAGTTTAATTAAGAAATTACTTTATCAATTTTTCGTCAGAAATTTCGTCAAAATGAAATTATAGGAGTAAAGTAAATAAATAAATTTTGATAAATTTATATTTGTCCTTTTTTCCTTAAATAGCATTCACCATTTTTGGTTTGGCTCACTCTATTGTCAATTAAAATATCTTTTTGCCAGAGAATCACCCAGGGATAGGTAGAGGTATAGATGAATCTTCATTTACCCGGAATCTCACCACACTGGTTAGACTGGCTCCACTGGCTAAAAGAGTAAGACGTTTCAAAACTACTACTAATCCGATACCATATTTGATAGTTATAGAAGCCATTCCTTTTTCCATCGTTTAAGTCCATATATCGCTGGCCCACGTTTAAAATCTTTCCTGATGTCCAAGTGTACCATTCCAAGTCTTAATTGGACCTCTTTAACTTTTGATTTAATTCATCACAAAGTTCAGTAACGAAATATGTGTCAACTTCTGTGATGGGCGACGAAGGAAGGACCTAACCAGCGAATGCGACGCTCTATGATGGTAGTGTTAATGGAGTAGTGTTCAAACGAAGGTGGATGCAATCATGCGAGGTTTTATTTATTCGGCGAACCCTTAAATGTATCTTAGACATGATTGGTCAAAGACAGATAACTTCTTAATATCCTCCACTCTCACTGGCCATGTTTCGTATAGCAAAATTGCAACTATATAGATACAGACTTTCATTTTGATGGGGATTTAGCGACTGTTGCATAGAGGTTTCCTCAACCGGAAAAACACATTTCTAGCTGTCATTATCCGAATTACAATTACTTCTTTTGCCTGGCGAATTGCGACCAAGGTGGATCCATTATATTCAAAATTTTCCCGAATCGGCAATGAACTCATAAAAATAGATATCAGCTTCTTCTATATAAGGCCAAAAAGATTTTTGTTTTATTTATTTTGATCCTGAGCGTGATTCTCGCTGCAGTTGCTGACATATTGTTTTCCATTATTGGCATTTCATTATAATAGCAAAATGGAAAACATCATTAGTGTAGTGTAAGATCTGTGATACGATGCTCTCGATGATTTGTACATCTCTTGAGTGCCGACAAGCGATGTCCATTAATTTACTCGGAACCATTTATAGTAAATTGATGTAGTTTATTCCGAAAATTAGCCAACTTTTAATTAATGTTTGCGGTAGCTTATGAAATATCAGCACCTGAAATTTCAATTTTTTTCGATAATTGACGAAATTTATCTAAAACATGTATTTATATGAATGAATGTATAATGAATATATCTATATTAAACGATATTGTATTACTGAATATATCTTTCAGTTAACTTTTTATTTATGCAGTATTAATTTAAATCGAACAGCTAAAAAAGCTAGTAATTATTCGCTCGGAATACATCGATTTTTTCCCACCTTTCTCTAGAAATAATGAATGTAAATTAATAAAAAAATTCAACTTGTCGAAATTTCGCTTGCATTTTTCCACAATTTCCTTCGATAGATGTTACATGAATTCGTTTAAACATGTGGAACAAAGAAAGAAGTTTTCGATGCCTTGTTTCCTTTTTTTTGCACATTATGGGGACTTATGGAAAAATCGATCGATATTCCTTCATTCCCATCGCCTTTTCAAAATTCAGTTAACGTTTGCATCTCGGATTCGTTAATCAGATTTTATTTTCTGTGATAAGTTAACAAGTCGTATAATTTTTTTTATCATCAGCGCTAAGTGCTGAATTTAACATTGGTTTTTGAAACGATAAAATCTGAATTGCTCAGCTATCTTGCCGAAAGCTGACAAACCTTAGCGAGGCGAAAAGCGGAATTTTTCTTCGGACATCTCTAAAGAACTAAAGGAGAAATAACAACTGGAGTCGATTTTCTAAAATATTGATTGTTGCTTGAGCATTTATTTATGTAAACGGGTTAATAAAATTTAAAAAAGTGCACGAAAAGGCTCAAATTGCACTATACTTAACTTATTTTCTTCTATCTCATCTTCGAAGAATTGCAAGTAATTTCAACTTATTGAGTTCTACGGAAAATTTTCTGCGAATGGAAAGGAAAGTTATTATCACATCCATAAATAGATGAACGAATAACCTGCTCTTTAAACAATTTTTTTCATTCGTCTTATTTATTTATGATCGATCTTTGTAAGCTCCATTGTTTGAAAGCAAGAAAATTTTAGACTTTTAAATTCATTACTTAGTGGTGGCAACATAATCGACTAGTTGTTGTTTAAGTTTTATCATCTCGAAAATCAAGGTTCGGGCTCTATCATCGGTAGAACATGTCATTAGAAACTCTACCGACTGGTGCTGGAAGCTCCCTTGTACTTCTATTCCCAACTATTTCCACGTAAAATTTTCTTATCGCATTAAACGGGCAATAGACTGACCCCCTGATTAGAAATAGTGAGATATCTCTAATCATTTTCTTTCCATTGATCAATGAAAGAATTTCGGAAAAAATTTATTGCTCAGTTCATGGAAATTCGGTTTTTTTTACTGAGAAATTGGATAACTTTTTCTTCTTTATTAAACGAGAGCATCTTGGATGATTTTTATTGCCGATCAAATGATTTTTGTTTTGATAAGACCCAATCATTTGTCTTGTTTCGTTGAAATGCACCACCTACATAATTATTGTTCCATTAATGACCTTGAGATTTAATAGTACATTATCTAAAAAAGAATTTTATCGCAAGATTGAAAAAGTTCGACATCGCATCAATGCCCTTAAAGTAATTTCGAATGTTTTTTCCCTTCTACTGAATAAATAGCGGCAAATTATGAAATAAAAGCTTTTCAATGCTAATTGACTTACTGTTAATATCCTTTCTCCTTAAAAAGGTTTTCTGGTTGATTGCGATTGTCTAAACGAGCAAAACGATTTTTGACAAGGTATCACCAGGTATCGGAACTTATGTGTTGTAAATAGTGCAGATGCTCAGCGAAAGTGGTAAATTGTTTAGGATGTCATATTTACTCTCTGTATTGTTTACAGAACCTCGCGAAAACCTCACGATTTTTTTTGTTATATTAAAGAACCAAAAGTAAGATTTCAATTGTAGTATGTTTTTTTTCGTACACAATAACCATTCATTTCTATTTTGTAGAATTTAATTATCGAATTTCATATGAATTTATGATTGCTCACTTTTTTCCTTATCATTAGAACATTGTTATACTTTGGAAATGAATTACTGCTCGAGAAAATTTTTTTTGGTCGGTTAAACTGTTCCATTGATTTTGGTGTTTATATCGCTAGCCTTAATTTATCGATTCAATAAGCGACAAACTGTCAGCCATATGGTGTATAGTACAGATTGTCATTTTGAAATCAGAGGTTCGAATCCTTCTCTGACAAGACGCTCAGATTCAGTGGCAATTTTAGCGATTCATTAATATTTCTGTTGTTAAGTAACTGCGTGGCAAAAGCTTACCATAGTATTAGCAGCCAATTGACCGTTTCCTTTAATCTTGTACTTTCCAATGATATAGGATTTATTATATAATTTGGTCTTCTCTTTACAGTATTCATGCGCTCCAAGCAAATAATATAACGGGTCCATATTTTCTTACTGAAGGAATATACTATATATCTATCAACAAGTGAAAAAGAATTGAAACAATTATTTAAATTTTTCTTGTGACATTGTGATGTATTATTCTACATTTTGCTTTTCCTCAAGTTTAATTTTGAATCTTAGTGAAGGAACAACGCCTTAGATATATTCAAAGCGTTATATTTTTTAATAGTAGTTTCCACCATTACTGGTTAAATCGCTCCGCTGGCTTGTCGCGCTGGACAAATAAGTCAGTGAAGTCCTTTGGCGATAGAAATAAAGATGAGTCGTCAGCATCACCCGGATTTTTAGACAGGTTTACTCCTGCGAGGAGTCGAACCTCAGCATCGGCGCTCTCAATTGAGCAACAACTCACTAAGCCATCCTATCCCCAAAGAGTTGATTAACTAAGCTTTATAATAAACTTTCTATATGAAATATATTTCGATATTATAATTAGAAAAATTCTTTGATATTATAATTAGAAAAATTCTTGAGAAAATTATTATTGACGATTTTCTCGCAAAAATTTTAATTTTTACTGTTAATGATTAAAATTTATGATTCTAGTTATTCATTAGTAATAGTGGCAGGTGATTCTGTTCAGATGCAAACAACAGTTTGTAAATAATTGTTAAATTCTGACATAAATTCTGTAATCTAAGAAATAATGAGAGGATTGTTTTTTTTGGTCCTTTACTCAAATTTTTCCATCTGATCCTTTTCGCTTCCTCCCTTCTTTTTTTTTTAGCATCATTCTACCAGCTATTTTTCGTTTGTCTATCTGGTTATTAGGACGAGATTCCATTCCATAGCGAATCATTTAGGAACAGAAGTACAGATAGACTCTCAAATGACATTAACAATGCCTTCAAGAAACAGGAAATGAATTTATAATGCACAGAAATAACATATAATTCGATAGTCTTTCCCTTATCTCGTTTTTCTCATTCTTTCCAACCATTGTTTTTTGATGAATCAAGTTACTTTCGAATTTTGCAAAATTCCGATTAGCAAATAATAATGTGCAAAATTTTTTTACAAAGCATTATTTTATTCTTTTCAACTTTCAACTCCCGTTAGCGGTTATATTTCCCTTCTTATTCTATTTTCCCCTTTTATTCTATTTTGCTATTTTTAGTATAAAAATATGATCAGCAATGGATCTGATGCGACTAAGCTTAGGCCTTATTGTGCTATGGATCCTTTTCACAATCTAGTGGGGCTTACAGATTCCTCCTTTTAGCATAAATAATGTAAAATTTTTACTGATGACCGCAGTTAGGAGCACTTCTGCTAATATTATTATTTCTTGACGCAATCTATCGTGACTGAAAATGAACAGAAGTACAGATTTCAATTAGTAGAACTTATTAGAAGTTAGATTAGAAATTTCGCTTAGACCTTCATAGCGAAAATAAAGACATAGATTTTTTACCATCCGAGTTCATTGACGTATAGTTATGACTTCATAATCTAAAATCTTTATATTTCAGTGAGCCAAAAAATATTTGTTGATGAGAAGTTCGAATTTAAGATTGCGGACTTCATTCTCCAAGAGTTGCACTTTATATAGCATTTGAATTTTGTTTCTAGAGGAAGCTAGAACAGAATTCAGAATTTTGTTATTAAATAACAATAATATAAATAATTAATCGTCCATATTTATTGCGATAGTTGCTTTTTTAAATTACCATCATCCGATCTTTTTTTCTTTCGATTTACCAGTATTTTGAAAATTATTTGTTGCTTTTCGATTTATTTATTTTTAATTATCAAACTAAGTTTAATTAAATTTGTCGCGATGTCACTTACTTTCCATTTTGTGGCTCTAAAAACTCGACTTAACAGCACTTTATCCTCTTCGTTTCATGATGCATAAGTTATTTTTATTTTACAAATTCCTACGCACAACAGAAATAGAGATAGGCTTTAGGACTTAGTGGTCACAATCGTAGTTTACCTTGTATGTTCATAATTACTTCAAATATTTATTGTTCATAATTTGAAAATTGTTAATGAAATAATTGTTAATAAAAATATGAAATATGAGTGGATCTACGCTTCAGTCTTATGAGCTTTTCTTCTTTTACATTCTTCAGTTTTTTCTCGTACTTCATGACTTATCTACTTAGAATATTTAAATTTGTCCAGCTTTGATAAGATCACAATTTTCCGCCGATTGATGTCAATGTTAATTCGATAATCTAAAAGTTGACGTAGAGTTTTGATTATATCATAACGATTTTTTTAGTGCTATACTAAGACTTATTTTTGGGGCATAATTGTCGAGTGGTATGTTATTTTGGCTGAGAGAGAACAACCTGAGTTCACGTATCTTTTGCTTTTGCTATGAACGCAATTGAAAGATTGTGCTAAGAAATCGCCTATGCCTCTACCTCATAGTGTCGGTTTGGCGCAGTGGTCTCAACCTAGTAGTCAGTGGCGAATCGAACCAAAAGTGATGTGTTCGAAGAAAGGAAATTATCGTCTTTCGAAAAAGTGCTTTCAGCTGAACCAACGATTGGATTATATTGATCCAAAATCTATTGTTCATGATATTATAAAAAAAATGTTTCCTACGCTTCTTGCTGCTTTTTTTCGCTATCAATCTACTGTTGGCATTTAATTATTTTTTTATTATTATTTTATTACCGCAAAATCGTTTCAATTTGATTATTTATTTTTAATACATGTATAATCATTCTGCTTGCTGCACTATGGCCGACTGTGTGTTGTCTAGGTTATTATTTCAAGCATTATAATTGCCTCTGATGGGAGTAAACCTGGCATTGAAAAATCCTTTAGAAGCGAGGACTTACCTGTTCTAGTTAAACTGTCAATATAATTCTTGTCAATATAATTGAATCATCCTAATAGTCAGTAAATCAAGCCTAATTAGAAAACGATGAGTACTGATAACGGTGACTGAGATTTTCATTTTGTTTATTTGGATCATTCTAGCAAATGAATTTAGATATCTTTTCAATTTGTTACAATAATTCATGCGTCATTACTTAAAAAATACTAGTTCTCTGTTACCGAGTTAAGAAAATTCTTTATATTTTAATCGTTTTTCATCTCGGCACCACTAATTTGGGAATAATGTAACTCTGTCGCCCATCCGTGGCATATTGTAATTGCAAATCGCAATTGTGAGAGATTGATTTTATCGTTCGTGGAATTTTCATATTGTTATAATATGCATATGAAATATGCAAAATAAGGGCCCAATTGTTTCCTAACAACGCCAGGATTTCGCATCGTTGCCAAGGTTTATTTTTTGCCATCGAATAGGAATCGAATTAATGTTTGATCATAATTGAAGCCACTTGTTCAAAAATTTTCCCTATCTGATATGAATCTGATGGGCACAAATCGATCTCTCTGAAGAAGTTTATTAGGAGATATCAGGAGTAAAAATATTTTTAAATATTTGAAATATTTTTAAAAAAAATATTTTTTAATATTCCTTTGCTTGTGGTATGTTCGATTTTAAACAATATAGATATGTATCACTCATATTTTTTGTTTTTTGTTTCTCATATTTTTTTGACATTTATTAAAAATTTTTTTAAAAAATTCTCTCTTATGAGTTTTAACTTCTTTTTTTTTTTACGAATAATTCAACTTTTATATTGTTAGGATTTTAATCGAAAATTTGTCGTATGATGATTGAATTTTGATATTTTTGACTTTTATTAACTTTAAACTTTAAACAATTCAACATATCTTTTGTCAAAATTTTTTTCCGCTGAAATATACTTTTCAAATTTAGACTTTTAATTTAATCAAAGAAAGGCAGTTTTCTATATTCATGCGAGTAGTTCAATTCTTGTTTTGTTTTATTTCTCAATCATTACCACTGGTGTGCTATGATTGCTACAGTATAAACAACATGCATAAACAATGCTCTCGTTATAATAATTGTACGGGACGAGCTTGCATTTTTTGTAAGTTTTCGCTTTTTGACGCAAAATTTGTTCTCGTTTGCTTCATTTTAAAAGTCATTGGACTTTCTTTCTTGGGAGGACGATGATTCTGGTCGATTATAAGATTCCCTCTTCATAATTACATCATTTCATCATTTCAATCATTTTAACTTATTTGTGCACTCAGAATTTATATCAAGAGAGCAATAAAGTTCATAGAGGTTTAGATAATTATGTTGAGACGCAAGAGTTCTGCTCCTGTTTCTGGACTAAACTGTTCATTCATAAAGGGATCTGGATGGTGCTGGCGACCCACCTATTTTTCTGTCGCTAAATGATTCTTTAATTTCGAATCTTACCATTAGCCACTGTAACGTTAATTATCTAATTACCGGAAATTTGCAAAGAAAAACTAGGTTCAGCTTTCCAACTGGATTGATTACTTAGAACGAATTTTAAATAATCAAAATTCATTTTATTTTTAATTAAAATAAATTTTGAAATTGAATTGGCTTTTTAAGAAATAAATTATTTTTAAAATTAGGACTTATAAAAAATAAAAGCTAAGTGATGTTTCAAATTGCGATCATCTGATAAGTATTTTAGTAAATTCATTGCAATATGAAAGGATAACTATTTATTGCAAAATTTTTCAGAAATTGTTGCAAAAATAAAAAAAAATAAAAAATAGAAGCTAGTAAATCACGTTGAGGCCTTTTCCACCGTCTAAGCTCTATATCTATGCGAAAATCTCCATATCAGTCCAGATAGTCTAGATTTTGACGCTATCCATTACAAGATTTGACAAAAGTTTAACTATTTAATGAAACTGGCTATTTCCTGTGATGTGCGGCGAAGATAGTCTAAATAAGAATGGTCAAACTTAAATAACTTCTTGCTACTTTTCACATTAACTATGTTTCGCAACTGTGTAATATTATGGATTTTGCCTTTTCGAGGCTGATTTCACTGCGATTCCGAAGAGCCTTCGCCAGATGAAAGAAGACCTATCCGACCTGGAATTTCGATGACTATTAGGTATAAGATTGGATCTAAGATATTTAAAGTTTGACATTTCTTTGGTTAATGAATTTATATATAGTAAGTATATAAGACGAATAGAGTTTCGTCTTATTTACATTGATTTGAAGTCCAATTTTCGCTGCTGTTTTCGGTAACCGCTGGAGTCTTGTATCTTTTCCTATTAGTGGAAAAGATAACATCAAGGTACTTTGAACTGATTTGTATATCTCTTGAATGTTGGTATTCGTAACCCAATTTACGCATAATTGAAAATTGTGGGGAAGAGAGCAAAACCTTGATGGACAACCCTGATAGTTCGTATTTCAAAGCGCTGACATACGTCGAAGCATATACTATAACATGTCTGTGGCTGATTATTTTCTCCATCGTTACTTAATTTTCTGGAGTGCCATCGTATTCATCGAATCAAAATCAGCGCCAAAATCCATGAAGCACAGTAGGTTGCCGATTGAAGCAGTGTAATATCCTCCACAGCTTGGAAATTTGGTCAGTATAGCCGCTAGATGGTTTGATTTGGGCATGTCATGTTTTTACTCATTGCCACGAGTTTGGAAGAGGAGCAAAAATCGTTCCAGAAATATCTAGCAAGATCATCCCTCGATAATTGGCGCATAATCAATTCAATTCAATTCGAGATTTAGTTTATGCTAATGGAAGATATTTGTCAACCATTA
This sequence comes from Dracunculus medinensis, assembly GCA_900625125.1. NCBI lineage: Eukaryota > Metazoa > Nematoda > Chromadorea > Rhabditida > Dracunculidae > Dracunculus > Dracunculus medinensis. The sequence continues at coordinate 168,923 of UYYG01001195.1, forward strand.
ATATCACAGTGGTGTATTTCTCAGATTATTACAATGTTTCAACCGTGGGCCTTACATGGCAAGAGTAAGAGTTTGCCATTAAAAAATCCTTATGAAACTGAGGACCTATTTGTATCTAGTTCTACTACCGAGCGACAAAAATATCAATAATAACAATATTATGGTGAGTGGAGCGAATCTAAACAAAAATGGTGGGAGCCAACCACAAACTGATATATCACTAACGAATCACTATCGAATTTGCAGTGTTATTGTTGCTATGTGATTATTGTTCCTTTTCAGATGAAAGGTTAGATGGTACATTTTTGTCTTCATTTTGCCTTATGAATCTGCCACCCTCATTTAAACACCAAATTGAAAATGAATGCTGGCCAGAATCAAGTGGTGGTGGTTTGCAGTGTATGTGTGCCGCAGATTTTTGTAATGAGGGAGTGAATAAGAAATTACGCTTTCCTGGTACTTTTTTTTTAATATTCAGTTTGACTCTTATTTAATGATGTTGAGCAGATAATCATTTTTGCTGCTTCGACTGCTCTTGTGCTTATACTTATTGGTATAAAAATAGGCAAAATGCTTATTTTCTTTCATATAAAGTTGAAATCGCTTTCATCTTCACAGGTTGCAGTATTATCTATTATTGAACATGTATTAGAAAAAGAGGACAAATCAAAAATTTATAACTCGCGTAAACTAAAAAATTATGTGCCTAATCTCATTAAAATGATTTTTTTCTACTGCATTCGCTTTTTCCGTTTAAACTCGTTCTACTGGTTATTAGGATAGCCTTTCAGCCAGAAAGCCATTTGGAGATAGAAGTAAATCTGATACTGGTAAATCTCCAGCACTACTCGAATTTGATTTAAACTTTTGTCGGCGCATGCTGACCTCTATTAACCTCTTTGAAAATGGTTATTCAACTGGAAATCAAAATGTGGTATATTAACCTTGTTTAACCCTAAGTTTCAAGTATTGATAACCATTTAACCATCAAACCATTTATGATAAATACCACTTATTAGAAAGCTTATTTGTGTTAAATATAATGTATAATATATTTCCTTATTTCAATGCACTTTTTCATTTATTGTTGAAGTCAAGTAGTTTAAAATAAAATATTCTGGTTTTAGATGATATACCAATCAAGAATGCTAATTTGTTGAAACAGAATCCATTTCTGGTCAGTTTTGAATCGTCATCGAATGAAAATGAGGTTTACGACAATGCGGCTATTGTTTTTGGGGCTTCCGATAATCTAGCCGATCTACCTTTAAGTGAAAGAGAAAGAGAATGGATGGTGAGCGACATCGATAATCCAGGTACTGTAATTTTCTATAATTATTACATTATATCAATGATGCAACTACTTACTCATGGAAAACTAGTATTTGATGTTTTATAAACCGAACTGCGAAATTTGATATATCTTTGTTATGCATTAAGATTTTTTGCAAAAAATTCGCTAGAATGAGTTTGCGAAACAAATATTGACCTAGTGTAATTGCGATTGCTATCGTTAATCATAAATTCCTTTGATTTCAGATTTAATATCGATAAATTTGGAGGATTATGACTATGGTCTAGAATCCCAAATTGAAATGAAAAATGAAGCGGTGGGAAGCAGGGACCCATTTTCAATTTTATCAGTGATTTTCTTCTCTCTTCTCTTCCTTACAATTTAATGTGCGAATTTCACTTATTTTTTTTTATTTTTCGGGTACTATTTTGGTGAAGTTTTAGTAGTTGTATTACTAACATCTGCGATGAGCTGTATGCTATACGTGCGATTTAAAAAATCCGTCATTTATTTTTGGCTTCTTTAGATTCATTTCAAATCCACATTATTTAAATTCATTTCTTTCTTTCTTTGAAAATTTTTTTTGAAAGAATTGTAGCAGTGAAACCCAATATTTTTCTGAAGCCGAAAATTCGGATGATTATTCTGTGGGAAATATCAAGATAACGAGATTTATAACCGATTTATAGAGTTAATTAAGTGATGTAGTTCATCCTTTTCTCAGTAGTAAAACTACTACTGTCTTTCGAAATTCTTCGAGGAAAAATTAAACTGTATCTGACCTTGATCTTGATCTAAATGATCATCTTATTTTAGATTTTAGAAATTATGGTATTTTAAAAGCGTAGCAGGAATAACGAATGATTTCTTCACTGGTTGTGACTATTAGTGCCTCATTATTATTTTTTCTCGACCTATAGTCTTTTTTTCAAATCTTTATTCACTAATGTTTGAACACTATTTCGTCGCCTCTGAGGAGAGACCAAATAAAACTTCAACATTATTACGAAATTTACCATCGAATTTAATGGTGAAAATATTAGTTTTTACAAAAAGCAAGGTTTCTCACTAGTTTTGTACTCTTTTCAAATTTTACAATAAAAAATATAAAAAATAAATGATTTTTTTATTTATTTCTTTCATTTTTTCAAACAAATGCTCTTCATTCAATACGGCCCCAGGAAAGATTGGATACCTCTGCTTTTTTACTTTTTGCTTTAGAGTTTAGACTTTATATATAGCACAGACTTTTGATCATTTCTGTACAAACATCATTTAGCACTTCACCCATTAATAATAATGATACAAAGGAAAATATTAGAATACATGCGAACACATACCGTTTTATGTTTTAAAGATTTACTTTTTAGCTTCTAGGGCAAATTAATTCAACAAGTATTTATCAAAGCATATTTCATTCAATAGATGAGATTATTTGCAAGAGATCTTAATTTAAAAAGGGGCAAAAAAAGCACGAATGGTAAAAAATAATATGCTAATAACCAAGCCTTTATTTGAATCCCATCATTCAAATTGGTAAATCATTTCCTGAAATTGAGTTGATTTAAGTTTAAAATAAATTTCAGGTATATGCAGTATGCTTGAAATTTAGAAATTTAGAAACTTTAGAAATTACTGTAATTACTATTTTGCTGTTCAAAATGATGAATAACTTTTTAAATTGGGAAAACAATAAAGGACTTACTTCCCAAAACTCATGAAGTCGCGTCGAAAAGCATCATCGTTTCGCTTTCCGAAATTCATAAAATTTCTTTCAAATGCTAACTTTTTATCATAATGCCAAGGTGCCAATGCCCAAAAAGAAGTTAATTTTCTGTTTGATAATGAATTGAAAGGCCTTCCACTAAAGCCAGTGCGAAATAATTGTATAGCTGGCCCCTTTTTCTCTCGTATGTCTTCATCATCAAAGGAATTGTGTGATCGTTTGCCGAAGTTCATGAAATCTCTTGAGAACTGCAATATAAAAGCACTCCAACTTCAATTTGAAGAAAAGCTTACGAAAATTTTTAACTATTTTTAAATTTTAACGAAAAATATGGATTTTGCCTATTCCAAGCCGGATAAGGACATCTGTAATCGCTGCCAACTTTTCAGTTTAGGATCTCATTAAGGTTTTTCATCGCAGGCTTTATTGAAAAAACTGCTAAATTTACGAAATTGTTTTAATTTTTAAAATATTCTTACTTCGAAGTTTCTGTTGAAAAAGCTTCGTGCTCTTTTAACGGAATCCATATCAATCGATGCATCATCTAAGATTTATTAAATGCTAATAAATAAAATTGTTTAAAATAGCACTTATTTTAAAAAAAATTTATCTTTTTTTGCAAAAATTTCCTGATATTCATTAGAAATCTTAAGATTTGCTTGAAAGAATTTTTTTTTTACAAATTTGGCCTTTTCTTTAGAAAATATGTTGATTTTACAAATGCACTCTACAACTTAATCGAATAAGGGGTATATTTTTTTCTTGAAGTCCGCATATTCTTAGCATTTATAGAAAGCCAATAGGTGACTAGAAAGTCGAGTGATATGCTACTTTGATTAGGGCCATCTGGAGTCGATCTGTGCCTACTGAAGAGATCCCAGCTGGTGGTGGAATAAAACTATTTCTATTCTCAAGTAACTCTGTTGAAGGGGTTTCACTCGTATTATTCAGTGGAGCGAAGCAAACCATAAGTTAGATGATGAATTTGTTTTCACAAAATAGATTTCAGAATATTTTTTTTTTTTTATAAATTTCTAGGGAAAAGATTTTGATGGATCTTTTATCGATAAAATAATATTAATAGTTTATTCATTGTGGCAATAAACTCGTTCTATTTCAATAATAAATAAGCCATATTTTCTAATTTACAGATATATTTTTAATATATAAACGATTAATCAATTAAAAGTAGAAAAGTACAAGTAAAAATATCAAATATTTACTAAATCTTTCTTTATTGAATTATGGAACAAATCTCAGCTATAGGATCCGATTTTGCAGTTATATGAAAAAAATGGTGTTTGATAAAAATGTCTGATGACTGAGTTCAACTATTTCTTAATATCTTATTTATAAAGGCATTTATAAAAGCACAACCAGCATTTTATAAAAGAAATCCACAAAAGGATTTTGGCGAAGTTAAAAAAAAGTATTTTAACAATTAAAATGTGAAAAAATCTATAAGATTAAATAAATAAATCTTCGTGAAATGTCTGAAAAATTGCGAAATCGTAAGAAAAATAGTTATCAAAACTTTGTTCTGGAATTATATTTCATTAAATGATTTCTTCGATAGGAAGAAATAAGAAACTATTTGAATAAATGGTAGAATTACTTTCACGTTGAGAGTCTGCCAATGTGAACAAGAAAATAAGAAAGAGATGAGTCAGTGAAAATTTCATAATATATTGAAAACGAATATTTCTGTCGCCTGTAAGGATAGATTTTTTGAGCAATTTATATGATAACAAATGAGCTGTTAAAATTCCTCGACGAGTGAAAGCGTATCCACAAATCCGAGATATACGGTTGGATCACGGATTCTTAACCTTAACCGTGTAACTTTAACTTTTGGTATGGATCTCTTCAACAATCTTCTGAAGCTTACAGATATTTTTTACGAATAATATTTCTTAAAGCAGAAAATAATATATTGATGGGAAGTATGAAACAGTATAATATATGAGGTGCTGCGATTTTTATCTATATTCGTAACTGAAAGAAGAAATAAATTTCAGTTAGATGGAAATAAAACTGCAAATAAGAATAAAAATGAAGATTTTTGAGGGAAATAAAAAAATTTTCCCTCATAAAACTTCAAGGGCTCCTTTGAACTATATAGGATAAGAACGCTTGGATTAGATAAATCAAAAATATTTTACCAAAAATGACCATTTATTAATTCTAGCAATAAATTTTGTACTTAAGTTGTATGCATATTTTTATCACTTTTAGAAAATGAAAAAATTAGAGAAATATCAATTTCTTTTATATAATAAACTATAATTTGCTTCATCATTTCCTTCTTCATGCATTTATGGATAAACGGTGAAATGTGGCAATATTAATGTAGATTTCCGACAGAAATACATAGTCTCATTCTTGTTAAAACTCATCGAAAATAGAATTGACTGAAAATATATGAATCAAAAATTGAAATAAATATATTCATGTTAACAGAATGACATGGTCATAAAGATTAATAAATGCAATTGCATTTATTGAAAGATTCTGAAGACGAAGGGGACAAAAAAGAATATTGATTTTGACAATATGAGATAATCTTTTTTTATCCAAAGCAAGATTTTGGATCAAGGCCTCCACAAATAGCTTTTACTTGGGCCATCCAAACTGTAAATAAGCAGTAATTATCATTAAGTAATTATCAATAATTATCATTACCACATATTCATATTAGCAAACAAAAATTGCTGGTTATCAGATTAGTTTCACTATGAATTTAATGAAAGAAGGTGAACAAATGAAAATATGAATAATAAATGGAATATGGAGGGTAGAATAATCTGGTAGTTTGTTGATTAAATATGAATTCATTTTAACGGTAAATCTTGCCACAAATCTGGCTAATGCTGGGTCCACTTAGTTGTATTTCTATCTCCGAAGAAGCTCTGAAAAGTTTCATGCTAGCAGTAACTGAAGTCAGCCAAGTTGGAAATGGTATTACCAAAAAAACAAATGAGGTATACAAAGGTTAAATAGATTTTCGCGTAGTAAAAAGATATTCAGAATTAGCATTATATTTTAAAGTTGTAGAAAATAAATATTTAATTCATCTTTCATGACAATTTGGCCACAGCAAAATTTTTAGATCTGCCTAGCTTTGCCAGCGAAAAAGTGAATTCATTAAAATGCATCACTATTCTTCTTTTAACAGCTCTCACCATTAATGGTTAAGCTGGCTCCACTGGTACAAGGATAAGATCTTTCCAAGCTGCGCGATTTGCTATTGGCAGCTATAATAGAAGCCATTCCTTTTTCTATCATCTAAGTCCATATATCGCTGGTCCTATACGTTCAAAATCTTTCCTGACTGTATCAGTCCAGGTTTTGATTGCCCCTCCTCACTTTTGATGCCAACTATCACAGGGTTTAACAAAAGGCTGTTGAACTCACGTTTATTCAACATACTACCAGACTATTCTACTCCATATTTCATTTATTATTTATATTTTCATCTGTTCACTTTCTTTTACTAAATTAAAACAGTTTATTACAACCATGTGCGATTTTATCCACACAGCCAAAAAATACCATAGACATGAATAGTCAAAGGCAGGTGCCTCTTAATATCCTCATTGGCAATGTCTCGGAGCCATATATGAAGACAAAACGAAACGCGGCTATATAGACGCGGACTTTCGTTTTTATGGTGATTTCTCGATGGTTCCATAGAGGTTTTGCCAATACATTTCTAGTTATCCGTGTTGCAATTCCATCTTTTGCCCAGCCATTCGGGTATTAGAGTGGATCCAAGATATTTAAAATCTGACACTTCTTCAATGGCAATGAGTTTATAAAAAGAATACATCACTGTATTTCTGAAATAAACTGGCACGTAAAAGTAAATGAAATAAAAAGCATAATTGCAACTTTCAATAATTGAAATTATTTGTCTTTGAACTCCAAGGATAAATAGGATAGAAAACGAATGTCTACTAAATATAAGAAAAAATGTTGCTTCATCCTTATTTTAATGAAAAGGCCTAATATTAAAATCAATTAACTGGTTTGTACCAGAATACTGTATATTTACAATTTATTTAATTTCCTATGATAACTTAAAAAATCCAAAAGAATTTCTATCCAAAAAGAACTCAAAACTCTTAGAAAAAATCTTATAAGCATTCTGAATTAAGCATCAAAATAAGTGAAAAGTAGAGAAAAAATATGAATTTAACTTACTGAAGATGAGTTATTAAAAGTAATAAATGATAAAAATGGTTACGTTTTAGGATATAATTAATCTCTTGAAGCAGTGAATAAGTGGCAAAGTTATTGGTAATAGAATTTATATTAAGTAAAAGTTCAAAAAATATCACAAACTAAAAATTAAAGATAAACAATTATTTCATTAATAATTTTGAATTATTTAAGAATTAAAGGTCCCTTAATTATTTTCAGTCAAATAAAAAAGGACGAATTCTTTCTTCATTCGTTAATCATTCGCAACATTGATGGCAGTCTAGTGATTCAATTTATAGACAAATATGCTTAGACCTCAGTTCTATTATTTTCATTCCGAAATTTTACTACAGAGACTTCGTGAATTCGTGAAATGTTCCTCTGAAATCAATGAAACAATATCCATGATTTCGTTTTAGTTTTCTTTCCAACATCTATAGTTTGTTAATTCCATTTTGTGAATTATATCTTGCGATTATATTCTCTTTCCAGTTGAATTTTTTTCCGTTTGTTTCATTATTGTCTCATAGTAAAGTAATAGTCAGTCAAATGTTGGAATAATTAGTTTCATCGCCATTATCGTTCTATATTACATTAATAGATAACGCTGTCATAAAGTAATGCACACAATTTTTATAGATTCTTTACTGAATTACCTTATCATCTTATTTATTCTTCTAAGAATAACAGGCAAAGCATAAAGTAATATGCTGGAATCAATGATAATGAGTCAGAGTAGTAGCAGTAATAATAGTAGCAATATAAGTTAACAGATGGAAGCACTAAAAAGTAAAACGAAAAGAAAAAGAAAATCGAGACTCCGAATCATTTAGAATATATTGTGAATGGCTTTACTGAGATTCCCCGAAAACAATTCTAACAAGAATAAAATCTGTGAGAATCTATTAGTTAAAACTGTAAGAACATAAGCACAAAAAATAAGCCTGCATAGCTTCAATCTACCTCTGCTAGCATTAAAGTTCAATTCATAATAACTGAAACAAATTTAGGTTGATAAAGCCGAAAAAAATTTTGGCAATCAGATCTTGTCTTTGAATCAAGATTATTTAACTTCAAAGATTATAGAACTATAAAAAATTAGTTTGGAATCGTAACATATGCGAGAGGCTGGGATTTAGGAAATATTCTATAGATCCTCGATTAACTTATTAAATTTGTTAAATTTATGTGAATAAAAGTTTTAAGTATTAGATTCAAAATTCTAGAGGATTTTTAAATAATGTGCCTACTATGTATATCGATACTAAGTTTCTGGTCAATTAATATCAAGATCTGAAAAATTACTTAAGCAGAATTATCAACAGAGATAAAAGGAAGATCGGAGCCTTTGAGGTTGATATATAAATTGCTATATTTATATAGCTAAATAATACTAAGCGAGAAATAAATTTTATAGTCACCTGCATATATGTAAATATTTGAATTCAAAATAATATTGGTAACACCGGTAATGAACATTAAAAAAATCGAAAGACCTATACAACTGTGTTGGATTACATCAGACTTCATACAGCAAAATCAGATACAGACAGAGCATTGTTAATTCCAATTTAGACTTTTATAATTCGGCATTGCGCTTCACCATAGCATATTCTCCATTTGAGCATGACGATAAAAATATGAACCACATCCACGAATATTTTATCTTAATAGTTGATAGTTGAAATAACGTGGAATAATGAAAATTTCATTATGTAAAAAAAAGCTTAAAAATTCTTACCAAGGTAATCTTAAGAAAAGTGAAAAGTGACCAAGGTAATCTTAAGAAAAGAGGTAAAGTGCGATAAAATAAAGTGAGTAATGCGACAAGTAGCAAGTGAAGATCATTTGGGAAAGGGAAAAGAGAATATTATCTTTTGCACATTGCTATTAAACATGTAGTTTTTATCGAGAAATAAAGGACCAATAATCAGTCTGATAGCCACCTAAGTTCAGAAAAGCACAAGAATTTATCAGAGCCGTAAATTTCATCATGAAATCAAGTTTCTTAGCAAGCCTGGAACAGAATTTAATTTAAAATTTCATCTAAAATTTTATCAATCAATTTGTCTTTGTTTTCGAAATAAGTAAGAGTGTTGAAAATAAAATTGCAGAAAGAATGTTTTATCACAATATTTTGGCATAAATCTGAAAACAAAAAAATCATTTAAAAGTTTTTTGTGTCATAAAAGCAAGCTGGAGGCGTGAAACCTAAAAGCGACAAAAATCACAGGATTCAGACAGTGAAAAATAAAAGCATAGAGCGACTGGTTTCGATTTACAGAGGTATTTATCATAAAATTTAATGATTTATCATTTAATAGTTCTAGAAGATCCGACCTCCTGCCACTTCTAAAATTTGTTAATAACGTTTTGCATTTTATAACTGTAGATGAGAAGATTTGGATGTTTATTCTTATGGTAGAATAATGCAATAATTTGAAGACAATGTTTCTACGAAAATGGCGAAAAATTTTCTTATAACTGTAAAGTTCATTTACGAAATTTTTATTCGTCTCTTATCTAAGAGACTTTGTTAATTGCTAATTAATTGTGCTACTTTGAACCATACAAACTGGATACATTAAGAATTACAAGAATTTATAAGATTGTTGCAAGATTGGCAAAATCGAAAATTGTCATTGCATTAACTGGATACATTTTTATAATCTTAGATTATTTCCATAAGGAGATAAGATGGAAAGAAATTGTCTATCTTTATTGGATAAATAGAGTACTTCAAAATTTTTATTCATATAGTTAGTGGAACAAATCATGAAAATCATATAATATGTAGATTGTGATTGCCCATACTTTGTCGATTTTTTTTTAAGAGTCGCCATTACTGGTTAAATTCGTTCCGCTGGCTTGTCGCACTGGACAAATATGCCAGAGAGTGTCTAGGCGATAGAAATACAGGTGAGCCACCAGCATCACCTGGACTTTGTTGATTATTATAATCAATAATTTATTTTTAATTTATTTTTATCGTATTTATTATAATTTTTTATTGTTGCTCAAAGCGAGGATTCTAAGTGCGATCTGTAAAATGATCTTTAGGAGCCAATTCATGAAAACTCATACTGGCTTCCTGTCCTTGCTTAATCGCGTTAACACCTTTTCTCTTTCGTTTGCTGTTCCTAACTCCAATACGTTCATGGTGCTTTATTTAAATTTTGCAAACAGACGAGAAAATGTGAAACTAAAAATTGTTAAAATATTTAAACCAGGACGTATTCGAAAAAATTTTGCCTTTTCTCTATGTCCTTTCATCAAATTTTACTTCGATGTGAGCGCTAAGAAACGTTATCGTATGGATGTGCCATAACGAAACATTCAAGAACTAAGATTGAACATTTATTGAAACACGATTTGAAATTTTCCGAGATTGGAAATGAAATAGCCAAAAAAATATCTGTGAATAGACTAAATTGCTTTAGGGAATTAGTGTTGAAAACAAAAACAAAATGGGACAAAAGTTATAATGAATTTTTTTTCAAAACATTTTCCATTTCTAGTTTGTTTAGCTCCACTGAATACTAAGACGAAACTCTTTCATCAAAGAGTCTCTTGATGATAAAACCACAAGGTTCTACAATTTTAGAAAGTCCTAGAACAATTTTCAGTTAATCCTTAATGGTGAGGTTAACTCTCCTAAAGGCACAGTGAATAAGAGTTCAGATAAAAGTACTTTTCAGTCATTCTACTTTCTTCAAAGTGAAATGTGGAGAAATCTTTGAGTAAGGGCGCTGGACCACACAAACCCTATTGTTAAAAGCAGTAACTTTATAATTTCGAAATAAAAAAAAATTTCCATTTTGTGAATAATTTATATCTAAAAAAAAAAATTCCTGCCACAAAAGAATTGTTATTCTAAATTGCTAAATAGTTAAGCGAGGTATGAGGGAAATTATGAATTTTTGGGACTTTTCAAAGTATAATTTATATAAAGTCCATTACTTTAGCTGAAAAAGAAAGAATTTGGTTTTCACCAGTTGATCATTTAAGCTTATAGAATACATGTTCTATCGCAAATCAAAATTTTGACAAAGCTAAAAGTATTTTTGCTACTTCCAAGCTAACTTTTGGCAATTTTCAGCGCTAATTTTGACTTATTACTGCATAACTTTAACTTTCAGTTCAGTTTTTTTTCAAATCAGTTTTAGGTGACCATATAAACCCTTGGTCTATGCTCAAGTAAGTCTTCGATTATGTACTAATAATCAATGCAGTAAAGAAGAAATGGTATGTGGTAATATTAGAAGAATTAATATTTACTGAAACTCATTTTTTCCTTGAAAAGAGACACCAATAAATAAAGTGAAATCATAGGGTCACTGAAAAAAAGGTAATTTTAAAGCTCTAGCGATTAAAGCTTTGAATAGTAGGAAAGCAAGCCGTATTGTAAATTTCATCCGCTTAGCATTTATTATAGAATGGATTAACACTGTTTATCAATTATCATTTGAATTTCGCAGTTAGAGCAGAAAAGAAATGAATAGAACAAATTATTACTTCAGTGCACAACTTAAAGATCATTTAAAAAATTTTTTTGTTGCAGTAATCTGTGGAAGAACTAAAATCCTTCTGATCACCGATGTCGTTTGAAAAAAAGGCAAAAATATTGAATAACACCCGTATAAATCCCTAAGATAACACTTTTCTAAATCGAATATTGAATGCAAAAAATGAGATAATTAGACTTTTAACAAGGAATTTGCAAAAAATGGTTAAAAGTAAAGTGATACGTGTTAATTTAATCAATTATTACTGTATTCCTTTAAACTAGGGTATTGGAGATATTTCCAAAATATAATTCCAGATTTTAACATTTCTGCCACATATCTATGTGTTCATCTTCAATTTAGTAACAAAATTGAGGTTATAAAAGATGAAGAAAATTCGTGGAAATCAAATTTAGAAAATAAAGCATATTTGAAATTAATTTTCGTTTATTGTAACTATTATATTGTTATTATAACAATTCTTGAATTTCAGTCGTAATTTAATAGAATAATAATTCTAAAATTATTTTTAAAAAAAGCGATGGAATATTCAACTGCTTAAAATGTTTTAATAAACGATAGATATTTCATGAAAGAAAAAGTTATAGAATATTAATAAATATTTTGGGGCATAAATGCACATATTTGGCTTTAATTTTTTTAAATCTGTTATATCATTGGATCCATTCTATTTTTTGTAAAGAATGTTTACCATTTATAGTTAGACCCGCTCCAGAACCTTCGAAATAAAAGCAAATACCCACTAAGCCGTTTCACCTATTCATTATGCTGAATAAATTCTTTCAGTTTCGATGGATTTATCTGTTTTTTTTTTGACTGCAATATATCTACTTTTTGAAAAATTATGTTGGTACGAAAGCAGATACCAGACAATTCCTTCTAGTTCGTTCGAGTAAGCATCAGTAAGTCTGTAAATTCTGAAGGCATACTGCTGTCAAAAGCAAATGAGGTTTTAATATTAATAAGCAGAATCTTGGCGAATTAATAATCGATGAGACCAAGTTTTCAAGAAATTACGGGTATAACTATTTATAAATCAGACTGGAAATTTTAGAAATTTCATATTGTACAAATTTCATTTAACACATCGTTATATTAAAGAGCAAAACTAGAACGTTCCACTAAAATATTTAACGAGAAAAAATGCTAGCCACAAGCTAGGAACATTCCATTAAAATATTTAGTAGAAAAATAATTTTTCTCAAGCAAACTTTCAACCATCCATAGTTTTCGAATCTTGATTCGACTTGACAGCCTATTTTTTGCGTGTTAATGACAAAAATTGCTTTAATTGAAATTTGGCAGTAAATGACGATAATTTCTTCGAATGGTTTATAACTTCGACAAAATTCTTCAATAAACTTTCGTTGTTGATTAACAGCGAAAATTTTGATGCATAAAAAACACTAAAATCAGAAAATTAATAAATAAGAATGAATGCTTGAAAACAAAAATCGATTTGTGAAGATAGCTTACTTTAAAAAATGCAATTTTGAAACTAGGCAAATAAAATAAATCTGGATGAATTTTATTGCCAATTAAAATTTCCAAGTTTGAGTAATATGAGAACAGGGTTTATCAATATTTAAATTTGTTGCTCAGCTTTACACTTTGCAACACATTTTTAACAAACACAACATTCATATCTCCTTTGTTAGTAGCCGAATTGTTAACTGTTTTGACTCACCTGGCGCAAAATCTATTAAATAAATATGTTAGAATAAATCTAAGTTCTGCAATTCTAAATATTAAATATCATATCATAATAATACAATGATAATGTGGTATCTATGTGGTATATATGAATAATATGATTTTGACAATGTGATTTTTTCGATCTATTCTATGATCATGCAACGGCTTAGCGAGGCTGAAACTTAGGAAGTTTCTATCTATATATCATTTATCATTACTGCCATTATTATTTACTAGCTCTAGAACTAGTTGTTTGTTAGATCATATTCTTGCAGATTTATCTCGAGATAGTATCTTTTAAAAATTTTAGCAAACCATCTTAAAAAACACATTCTCGGAAAATAATTTAATAATAAAACAAAGTAACCGTAGATCGCAGCCGCTACTCTCTATAATTCCCTTACTAAAAATGTGAGCAGTAATTACTGTGAATTTTTGATTGCTCAAATACCTTGCTGAGTAGACTCTGAAAAAATCGGCTTTTACATTTCTCACTTTTCATTTAGAAAAATTTATCAAATTTTCTACGCAAAATCCTGGAAAGATAACTGTTTAATTAGTTTTTAAAAATAAAATTTGTGCATTAAAAAAGTCTAAGAAAAATTTAGTTTAATTTAATTTAATTTAACCTTATTTATTTATTATTTAACCTTATCTTACAATAAAAAATAATTTAAACTTTACAACAAAAAAGTAAAAACCTACGAAAACGAATTTTGAGCAAGTGAAATTAAAAAAATCAAGATTTATCAGCTACGGTTTCAAAAGGCGAAGAGTTTGAATGTTTAGCTTTTATAAGGCATCCTTAAGTATTGTGGCAAAGATATCATCATTTTGTAGTTGTATTATAGCCATATTTTATATTATAATGTTCACAAGCTTTTCTTTAAAATCGTACTTTTTTCTTTAACCTAATTTTTTAAAAAAAATTTGATTAGAAAAGCAGTATTTAAAATAAAAGCGAGACAGAATGGTTCAGTGGATTATTTATTTCGGAGGGTCGATACTAGGATTCCACTCGCAGCAGAAGTAAACCTGTCTTTCAAAAATCCAAATGATGAATGCGATTTATTGTATGATTGACTTCTAAATGCCAAGTGATTCCATGTGGCCAAGTGGCAAATTTATCTAGTCTAACAAGCCAGTGAAATGAGCCCAACTATAAATAGTAAGTGCCCTTAAAAAAAGTTAGAAGAACAATATGGTCGAGTGATATATTGCTTACACTATGATAACAAAAATTGCCAAGTAACGGTTTCGAACGGTTTTCTAGTATCTTGACGCAAATTTGCCTTTAAAAATGCAATTGGATTGGTGCTGGAGTCCGATATATGTTTTCAAGAGAGTACAGACGAGGCATAGAGACGTTTTAGATAATCATTAACATTATGAAATCTTAAAATATTCTGAAATGAATTATTGAATTCATTCGGTTCGTTTCATTGGTTCTGGCGTAATTTGTGATGGAACAAATTTTGATAAATATCCCTAAATACATAAGGAAAGTTAAAATTTTATTTAGGAGCTGAAGATGAGGCACTGTAAAATCTTTCCATTAAACTTTAAAGCGTTGAAGTATAATGGAAGAAAAAATGATTAATTTCGCTCTTCGCACCATCGCATCTATTGATATAAGATTCCGCGAATAAGCGCAAACATTGAAATTGGAATCCCTTCGCTCTGTGATCTTGGAAAATTTGTTTACCATTATAGGATACCGTTATCTTCATCTTCTAACAGCTCTCACCATTGCTGATTAGGCTGGCTCCGCTGGCTAAAAGGGTAAGACATCTCCAAGCTGCTCAGTCCGATGCCATCGCTAGTAATAATAGAAACCACTCCTTTTTCCATCGTGTAAGTCCATATATTGCTGGTCCATCTACATCTTCAAAATCTTTTCTGATCGTGTCAGTCCAAGCCTTGATCTGCCAACCTCGGTTTTGACGCCAGAAAATGGATACAATCATATGCGATTTTACTCGCTCGATGGATCCGTAAAATATATCTCAGACATAAGTAGTCAAAGGCTAATAACTTCTTAATATCTTCCATTCTCATTCGCCATGTTTTGCAGCCATATAGCAAGATGCATTTTCGTCTTTACGATGATTTCGCGACGATTCAATAAGGGTTTCATCAACCCTGAAAAATGCATTATCTGTCGTTAGCCAGATTATAATTTCATCCTTTGCCTGGCTATTTGGGATTAGAGTGGATCCAAGATATTTAAAGTCCAGCACTTCCTCAACCGGCTATGAAATGATAAAAATGGGTACTTTATCAGCATCTTGTATATAAGATGAAAACACTTTTATTTTATTTACATTGATTTTGATTGCTCGCTGCAGTTATTGACACATCATTTAACATTATTTGCATTTCCTTATAACTGTCAGAAAAAAGGACTACTACATCATCAGCGTATTCAAGGGCTGTGATGCTATGCCCTGGACTGATTTGTATAGCTCTTGAGCGCCGACAAGTGATGCCCATCATCCAGTCTATCACATAGTTAAATATTTTAGAGGAAAGGACAAAGCCCAGACCGACACCAGTTCTTATTTCGAAGGAGTCTGTCAGTTCCCCATATACACAGACCTGTGCCAGGGTATGCTGATAAAATGCCTTTATGAACCGAATGATCTTTTCTAAGACACCGTCACATTCCATCACTTTCCAGCTCTATCAATCAAATCGAAGGTAGCTGCAAATTCGATAAAGTAGTAAATATATGGTCAGAACAACCGCGTCCGAGTCTGAATCCATCTTGGTTAGGATGCATTCTGCTATCTCGTGTTGCCATGAGTTTATTTAGAATCTCCAATCTTTTGGTATTATTTCCTTTTGCCATATCAGAGGATACATTTGTAGAAAATAAGTTATGAACGATAGTGGACAACATTTGGCCCGAAGGCAATCTTCTTCAGGAATTTTGGCCTTAAGCAATGGATTATAGAGATTATTTCCTCTTCTGTTTGCAGTACACAATTGCAAACATATGGCTCGACGGGCGAATCAGTTATGTTCGGGACAATAGATAGTGCATCGTGGTTAAGTTTGGCCTCAAAAAATTCTTTGCCTTTTCTGAGGCGATCGTAAACATCTTTAATAGGCACTCCATTAATATCCCGAATCATTTTACTGACCCCTTTTCGAGTTACAATTGCTTTGCGAAGAAGGCGAAACAGTTTCCTATATAGCTTTATAGTATCACGTAAGGAAAAAACAATAAATAGTTTAAATATTCGTAGAGATGAGCTTATTACGCTTATTCCTGATTATTATTATTATTATAAATTTATAACTTTTGATGATTATGTTTATTCCTCTTTTGAATCTCTAATAACTAAAATTTTTAATATTCTCTAATTCAAATTTTAAATTTTTAAAATTCTTAATAATAGAAATATTTTCCTTTTAAATCTATACCGCCCAGCTGTCTATGAAAATAAATTTACTATGGATCTTTACAACCTGTTATTCGGATTAAAATTGGTGCCGATTATGTAATTGTTGGTTATCTTAATATGCCAAATATAGATCGGAAAAATAACAAAATTGAAGAGGACTTTCTAAACTTTTGCACTTTTATATAGGTCTAGAACAATATGTTAAGATTACCACTAGATTTAACACTATTTAGATGTTGTGTTTACTCCTACTTCTCTTGTTGATAACATTAGAATCTTGGAACCTTCTTGTAATAGTGATCACAATATCATTCATGCTTCATTAAAATTAAACCGTTATGTCAGCATGGCTTTTGTAAGAAAAAATCTACTTCTTCACAAATATTGGAATATTTCCGATTGGGTCGGCATCAATTGACAATGGAAAAACAATATCAGTTATGCATCTAGATTTGGCTAAAGCTTTTGATACTGCTTCCCATAGCAAATTACTGATTACTCTTAATAATTATGGCATTATAGGGACCCTTTATAACTGGGTGTCAGATTATGTAAAAGGTCGTCACTAAGCCGTACGCGTCAATAATACTCTTTCTGACACAACACCTGTTAAATCTGGTGTTCCCCAAGGTAGTTGTATTGCGCCATTGCTTTTTCTATTATATATAAATGATATCACCAATGTGGTAATAATTCTACTATTTATCTTTAGGATGATGATTGTGAAATTTATTATCCTCATGGTGAGAACAGATAGCCTATCTCCACTGTAATAGGACCTCAACAGAATAGCCAGTTGGCTATATGACAGGCAAATTATCCTTTTCTTTCAAAAATGTAGCGTTCTTCATATCAATTCTAGAGGTTTCAATTTTCCTAATCATATTATTAATGGCAATATAATCAGTAGGGTCTCTCTCACACATCTCCAATCTTGGAATAACCATGGATGGAAATCTCGATTTCGACCTTCATTGCAGAACTATGTTAAAGAAATCCGCAAAGATACTAAATTTTATTTTTCGTTCGTTTTAGAACAAAAGTGAAGACTTTCTTATCAAAATGTACAAAACATTCGTTCGGCCACTTCTTGACTATAGTATTACATGTTACTCCCTGAGATATCGTAAATCAAGTAAAATAATTGAAGGACTCCAAAAATATTGTACACGGCGCCTCTCTCCTAATTGCAATTTTAATTATAAAAGAAAATTTCTACAATATAACTGGGATTTTCTGCCAGTTCGTCGTATTAAACAAGATTTAACTTAAACTTATAAGATTTTGTATGGACAACTAGATTGTTCAAAATATTATAATTTTAGGCTAAATTTGAATCCAGCTAGAACTAATGGGCTAAAATTACTAAAACCTATGTGTAAAGCTAAACTAAGAACTTATAACTTCTTTATTCGTACTATTAATTACTGGAATAATTAATTAATTAATTCTTTATTATTAATTTTTTATCATATTTTATTTTTTTTCACCATTAATTCTTATTATTTGTTATTTTAATTGTTGCTATTAATGCAAACTATAATATAATACAAAACTATAATACAAATACATGGCGTTTGTCGCCGTGCTTGGTTTTCAATAAAAATAAATCACCTATGCGAGCCGCCGTCTCCATTCTCAAGGCCATACCACTCTGATAGCGATTTCTATCCCGCGTGTTGCTGTCGTTTAATTCTTTGAAGCACCGATAGTCAGGATCTCCAGGATTCGGGCGTTGGCAGCTTTTTTAAACAATTGAACAATTGCTTCCGACACCCAACTAGCGCACTTCCTACTAGTATATTTTAATGTGGGGATGGCTGGCTTTTGTAGGCTTTTGTAGGTATGTTTTTAGTTGGACCAGTATTCATTCGCCTTTCCAGAGATGTCATTGACGTTAATTTCACTGAGGTGTCATACGGTTTTCAATAATACGGTTTGAAATGCACTTATTGCTCCAGGGTCTTTTAATTTGAGATAGTTGAAAGATATTAAGATATCTTTTCTTTAGTTTCTTACGACTTGTCGATTTATACGAATTTTGGCTCGAACCATAGCATGGTCTGCACCATGGAGGTCACCGGTTTCAGTGCCCCGATAAGAACGATTATCAAGAACTCTTCCAGCGACTAATATATGGCCAATCTGATTGGAATATTTGAGAATTTCACGTAACTAAATGTCTTTTTCGACGCTGGAAGCATGTATTAGTAACAAAGCTCAAGAGCTCTTTCTGTTTTGCAAAACGTTCTCCATTGACGCACCGGGCCTCTATGCCACATTTGCCGAGTACTGCATCGTGATCTACGCACACATTCCAGTCTCCTTCGATTATGACCATGTCATCTCTTGGTAGAAATTTTGTTAATAGTTGACTCTCCTTATCCTTATCGCAGTCATCTAAGCATATACGCTGATGACCGAAATATTGCAGAACTTTCCCTTGAAACGCGCGTAGGCCATGCAGTCATTTACTGGCTTCCATTCAATCAGAGCAGTCCTTTCCAGACTTGACAATTTCGCTATATTATTTCTCCCCGAATTATACGGAACCCCACAATGATCCAGCCAATATCTTTACTGGGAACCAGGTTTAAAAATTACTCAAGAGCCGACATGAGGAAGACGGACCTTCAACAAATAAGCCACATCCACGCTGTATTTAAGGGTGTGGATAATTATCGCTTGGCTCGCAATATCCATCAACGTTCTGGCGTAAAGCCAACACCCCACCTCGCTTACAAAGTGTTATCGGATAGGTTCTCGCATCCCTTGACGCATTTTGAGTACTTATCTCGCTTCGCGAGCAAATTATATGTTTGTGCTTTGGAATTTTATTATTATTATTATTATGCCGGGTTATGTATTTATCGCATGTACCACTAGATTAGAAGTAGCATGCGCGTCGAGAGACATCGCGTCAAAGAAACTTGACCCTTTCACAATAGTCATTTGGGGACAGAGACACAGGCCCTCAGCAGCCATCCGAATTTTTAACATCATAACAGGATTACACTTGTCAAACATTTTACACTTTTAAATTAAATTAAAAAGGAAAATTTAATGATAAAAAAAAATTTTAAGAAGGAAAAAAAGGAAAAAAACTTCGATTCGTTGATAACAAATAATAAGTAATAAATTATAAGATAGTAATACAATATAATATAATAATTAGTGATAGTTTCTTAATAATTAGTGATATAATAATTAGTGATAGTTAATTCTATTTGGACTCGTTGGAAATACGATGTTTTTTTTTGGTGATTCATGGTGTTTGATTTAATGCAACGGTACTGATAGTTGAACAAATTTTAACTATCATTATGGATTATATACCATTTTATTAAATACTTTATCCCATGTGCTTTCGATGTAAAAATAGATAAAGCTTCAGGATAAGAATTCATGGTTCGGTTTGTTTTCATAATTTTTGCCTCTCGAAATTTAAGTGTTTTCTTCTTCTTCTTCTTCTAACAGCTCTCACCATTATTGGTTAGGCTGGCTCCAACGGCTACAAGGGTAAGACGCTTCCAAGCGGGACGGTCTGATGCCATCCTATACGTTCAAAATCTTTTCTCACTGTATCAATCCAGGTCTTGATTGGCCCATCTCGCTTTTGACGCCAACCATCACACGGTTTAGCAAATAACGAAATATACATCAACTCCTGTGGTGGACGACGAAGAATGTGCCCTAACCAGCGAAGGCGGCACTCTGTGATAATATTATTTATGCGAATGGTATTTGAACGAAGATGGATGCGATCTTGTGATATTTTATCTGCTCTACGGATTCGTAATATGTACCTTAGACAAGAGTGGTCAAAGAGAGATATCTTCCACTCTTGATATCCTCCACTCTCATTGGCCATGTCTCAGAAACATATAGTAAGATCGAACGGATCATGGCAATATAGATGCGGACTTTTATTTTTATGGTGATTTCACGACGATTCCATAAAAGTTTCGTCAACCGGAAGAACGCATTTCTAGCTGCCGTGATCCGAGTTGTAATATCATCTTTTGCCTGTCCATTTGCTATTAGAGTGGACCCAAGGTATTTGAAATCGGGCATTTTCTCAACCGGCAATGAATTTACAAAAAGAGGC
>UYYG01001195.1:189960-272841 GCA_900625125.1 Dracunculus medinensis
TTTTTATGGTGATTTCACGACGATTCCATAAAAGTTTCGTCAACCGGAAGAACGCATTTCTAGCTGCCGTGATCCGAGTTGTAATATCATCTTTTGCCTGTCCATTTGCTATTAGAGTGGACCCAAGGTATTTGAAATCGGGCATTTTCTCAACCGGCAATGAATTTACAAAAAGAGGCATTTTATCAGCTTCTTGCACACAAGACAAAAAGACTTTCGTTTTATTTACATTGATCCGATTCTTGCTGCAGTTTCTGACACGTTATTTAATATTACTTGTATTTCGTTATAATTGTCAGCAAAAAGGACTGCATGATCATATTCATGAGCGTATTCAAGATCTGTGATACGGTGCTCCGGACTAATTCGGACACCTCTTTAGGGCCGACAAACAGTGCCCATTATCCAGTCTATTGCATAGTTGAATATTGTGGGGGGAAGGACGCAGCCCTGACGGACACCAGTTCTTTTTTCGAAGGAATCTGTCAACTCCCCATATATACAGATCTGCGCCGACGTGCGCTCATAAAATGCCTTTATGAGTCTAATGATTTTCTCTGGAATACCGTCACCCTCCAAAGTGCCGCTCTATCATGTCGTGTCATCTGTTGCTCTGCTCCATGTCAATCGATTATTTCTGATTGCTTTTATTATGAATTTCTTTTTTCGAAACTTCTGGAAGTTTTTTTCAAACCGACTAAATTTTTTTTTTCTAAAATTTTTTTTCTAAAAAATTTTTCTAAAAAAATAAAGAATTGAAATAAAATATATATAAAATTTAATTTGATTTATCAAATTTAATTTTTTTTTGTCTTTGGCAGGAGTAAAGTTGCTATTATGTCAAAAATCCGAGTGGCTGCTGGGGACCCACCTGTAACTCTATCCCCAAGTGACTATATGGTGAAAGGGTCAAATACACAATTTAAACGTTTAAAATCAAGAAATTAAAAGGAAGTTCATACGTGCTCCCACTGACTCCAAGATTTTTTAGGTTTCAGTTTATCAAAAGTAGCAAATAATACGAATAAAGAATACAAAAGGAAATGGAATAAAAAATATAGATACGCAAAGAATAAAGCATGCCTAGTTAATAATCCATAAATAGCCCACTTTCTCAAAATATTCTATTAATAAAAAATGATACTCTGATGATATTAGCTGATACTAAAAGGACTTTAAATGGTAGCGCCCGCTAGTTGTATATTTCTATGCCATGAGCACTTTATGAAAGCTAATGGAGAGAGCTAAACCAGAAATCGTAAATGCTCTTTGAGATAGAAAAGGCAGAAAAAGATCTTTTAGACAAAATATTAATGACTGGAAAACAGTTTTGAACTTTGTAATTATAAATATTTTCATTTTAAAAATAATTGCACAGACTTTAAATTATTTCGCAAAACTTACAATAAATAATAAACATTGCTAAAGTAAAAGATATAAATTTGAAATGATAAGTAAATTAATTAAATGAAATTAAAATTAAATGAAATAAAATTAATTAAATGAAAGTCATCGAATATTTGTTCATTACTGTAGCTGAAGAATGAAGAAAAAATAGATTTATCTCAATCACCTAACATTTTTGATCGTTCAAATGATGAAAATTCAAAAGCCTTTCAAAGCCTTTCAGCATAAGTATACTGTACTATGTTTAAATGCAAGCGAGTATGATGATCACAAATGTATATAGAAAATATTTATAAATTAAAATGATGCACGTAAAGGATTATAAGTGCAGAAATGCACGATATTTTTATCTAAATTTGCTTAAAAATAAATCACTTTAATAATGATAAATAAAAGGGTGCTCAGCTGCATTTAATTTTCAATAAAATACATCCCATAAACTTGGTCCGAAATGATGAAGCGCTTAAATTTCATAAACAATCATAACCGTGGATAAAAAGAAAAACAAAAGAGATGTCGAGTTGGTTTAAAGAATCGGAGGCTATGAAGAATAACGAAAGTCAATGAATATTTTACTTTTATTTGGCTTTTATCAAAGTGATTATGCGATATTTCGACTTGTTCATAATGTCAGTGACACTGATAAGAAAAATACTATAAGATACTAGATTGATGGTACTAGTACAAAATTGTTACATAAGGTTTACCAAATTAAAATTTATTTATTTCGAAAGCAATGAATTTGACTTGAATGTCTTTTTTTTTACACTTTTCTTCTTCCAACAGCAACAACCATTTTTTATGCTGCCACGGACTATAAGGGTGAAATCCTTTCGCCAGAGGACCATTTGAGGATAGAAGGACTGGTAAGTCATTAGCATCATTTCAGTTTTAATATCTCCGTCAAAGATTATATTCATTTAACCTATTAAGGATTTTAACTGCAATTTATCGTTCAATGATCATTTATTAAATTAAACTGACTTGCACCAAAGAACCACTACTACAGAAACTGCTGTCACTATCCAAATAAATGATTTTTTTGTAATTTGCGAAATTTTCCATGAGTATCGAAGATATAAAAAGAATATATAAGTATTAAGATTATAGAAAAATTTCGATTAAAACAGAAAATTCCAGTGATCGTAAATAATTTGGCAAATACATGAACCAGCGAAATTAGGATGCTAATGATGAAATCGGAATCCAGGCTCAAAGAAACAGGTAAAAAAGCTTTGCTAAATGAGTGCTGGCAGATTGGATTATTTTTAATTTATCAGTTATGGAAAATTCAGAGAATAAGTTTTTATTATTCATAGGAATATTTTACAAAAAATAATTTTATCGAAAATATGCCGAAAAAATGGATTTTTTGAAATAAAAAACAAAGATTAGAACTATCGCTATACAATTTAGTAATTTGCATTCATATAGCATTTATAAAAATCAAATACATCTATCGAACAGAATTTCCTTAAAAATAAACTGCTTGCTTAAATTTTCGAGTAAGCAGGAGGATTGTTAACACTGTATGAATTATCTATGCTAATGGGGATCTTTTTTTGCCCTTAATAGCATAATAGGTTTTCCCATTCTATGGTGGCAGAAAATCTTATTGACTTATAAGGGTTGAACGGTGGAATTAACAAGAAAAAATTCACAAGAAATAAAATTAAATCAGCTCCTCTTGCCTCGATTAATTCTGTATTTCACTTTACTTATGCTTTGGTTATCTAGTTCTCAGTCACTATAAATAGGCTTCACAAATCTTGAAAAGTTTAAAACCTCATTCATCAATTCACAATCCCACAAGCTAGTCGTAAACAAAAAAAGCCAGTAAATAAATTATTTCAATATATATATCAGAAAGTTCCTTTAGCAAAAATTCTTCCTTAACGTAATACATTTGGGCGAAAAAACATGATACAACTATCAAAACAACTGGCTTTTACTGGCTTTACTGGCAAACAATTTTATTGGAACTTTTAGCAAACTTAATTTATCGCAACTTTTCATAAAGCACGCGAAGTCATATTGATAGTCGTTGCTCACAAATATATTTTTCACATTAGGTACTGTAATGATAAAAATTTCTTTATGTTTCATTTATAAGAAAGATTGGGCAAATAATAACGAAAGCCAAAATTCAAATAGTCCAGAATCATTGGAATAAATTTCAAGTTCTATTTGCCAACAAGTTAAAGGCCTATGCAACTGATCCAGCCAACATACAAATGAAATGGTTATACTTTTCTATAATCCAATTAATCACACAAAGCTGATTTAGTAAAGTGCAATAGCAAAAAAACACCCCGATGTAATGGCGACGTTATTTTTAGCTTAACAGTGATAGAAAAAAGAATAAAGTACGGACTAGACAAAAAGCTTTTGATATAATCTATTGATAATAATTATATTAATAATTATGCAATTCATTTAATAGTTGAAGATCAAACTTTTTCAAAATCGGAGCAAAAGAGAAAAAAGTTATTATTAATCACTTATCAAATATGATTTTGAAATATCGTTAAGCAGATTTCACACTTGATCACTTTCATAACAATCATGATGTTTATGTTCTTTAGGCATCATCAGTGGAAGCGGCTAATATCCTATCATTCTATTTCTAATGTTTGAGATCAATCCTTATCACATGCACGGATAGCTATATAAAAAAAGTATATTAATATTACTGGCTGTAGACAGATTAATATTACTAACATTTAAACAAAAATCACATAAGCCAAAAATAAGTTGAACTAAAACAGCCAATCCAATGAATAGAATAGCAGCCCTAAAATAAAGGAAAACGATTACGAGAAAGTTTTATATGGAAATAAGTTAAGATTTTCGATACTACGTTAAGAGATAAAGATTATAATGCTCAAAGGATTTCACGCTTCGGTCATAAGATTTATCATAGCATATTCTCAGCGAGGTCTAGATTAAGGGGGAACTTCTCTCCAGAGAATCACTACTGAACATAGTATAATAAATTATACTCTTTATTTACGCTAAATCCAACAAAAAATTAATTGAAAGGATTTTTTTTTGGAATTTTTCATGTTACTTCCATTTTCCCCATAGAATAATGTGATTTCAATAAAAATTTCTCTTCATTTCAAGCCATGATAAAAACAATATCATGCTTTATCAGTGAAGTGCATACCCAGAGGATCTGTAAAATTCACCAATTTTCTTGCTCACATAAATTTTTAGTTGATGCTCACACAAATTTTTTGCTGGAATAAACTCTCTTGTTGGCAAATGTATGAATAATTCTTTAAAAATTTAATGCCTTAATAAGCATGAATTAAAGGAAGAACAATTATTCAGTTTTCCACCAATGAATGAAGTGACTTCAAAAAATCTTTCTTCCAATCAGCCACAAATTGTCTTCGTATGAAAGTAGATAAAAGATTTATGCAGAGCAATAAAGCAATAAAATATCTTAAAATTGGTATGTTTAGCACTTAAAGTGTAGTCAAGTTCAAGACTCCTGCGTAAACAATTACAAATAAAGGTATAGGACGAAAAGACTATATTAAATTTAAGCTGAAAGCTTTTAATCTAATATTATTATTACTCAAGCCATTTAGGTCGCAAAATTTTTTTGTCTTTGGCATGGCACATTCTATGCCTTACATAATCCAAAATTTTATGGCAGTTATTTGATTTTATTTTGCAAATTTTGAAAAGATTATTAAAAATACAAATTTTGCTGATTGACTAGCCAATGACAAGGTCCAAAATCCAGTTTATATAGTTTTAGCTATACCAACTGTAAAATACCAATTTATGTTTTAAATATGAACAATAGAATAATTTGCGGAATCGAAGGCACACTGAAGATAAAACGCATTGAGGCATTTTATGTAATTAAGGAAATCAGCTGTAAATGATCTATCAGCTTGCAGTTCTAATCACACGAAGGTCATTATATGTTTTAATCCATTTATCATCCTAAGTGAATCGAATTTAAATATTTTTGATGAAACTAGGAATAAACTTGCCTTCGATGTGGTTGATATCTAGTAATCCATTGGCGCTCACTATTTCTGGTTAAACTACGTCCTTAAAACAATGAAGTAACCTTTGAAGTAGATTAGCAAAACAACTTGATCACATCACTTGAATTTTTAATTGTAAATTTATTCCTGCAGGTAGCAGAAGCAGAACATGGATACTCGAGATGATAATCAGAGTAACCACTCGATTATGCTGCATCCTAATTCGATAAAGAGTTCATGTATTTCAACGGTGAAACTTTGATCAAAATAAGAAATGACCTAAAAAGCCACTGCATGCAATGAAAATGATATTTAAAACTGCTTCTTGCCATCTCATTATTTATTTCAAAACTATCTATTATTTTAATTTCCAGAACGGATCTTTCGTCTCTTGATTTTTCATCAATTATTAAATATCTTTATTTTTTAAAGGGCATTCACCACTGCTGGTTAGACTCGCCCTTCTGGTTTGTCGAACTAGGTAAAAAGACAAATATGAATGAAGACTCTTCGCGATAGAAATTCGGGTAAGTCCCCAGCATCACCCGAATTTTTGGACAGATTTAATCCTGCGAGGAATAGAATTTTAGCAACGAGCTCGGAATTGAGCTACGACCCACTGAGCCATTTCTTTATAAAGTAAAAATATTCTCTTCCTTTTTATCATTTCTTTCTACCTAATTCTTCAAAAAAGATTTTGAAGAAATGGAAGAAAGATTGCTTGTCTTATTGGGACGAAAACTCAAGTTGAATTCATTAGTTCTGAACTTTTTTTTAACAAAATAAAAATTAGAAGATGCAAAAATAATGCTTAAAAAACTAGATTTTTGCGTTGTAATCATTTAAAATCTATATTATTCATAATTGATTCATTAGTTTTAGATGAAAAAATCTTAATTGACCTCACCCTTTTGCAAAAAAAAGGTATAATTTTAAAAAATCTGCTAATTTTAAATAATTTTTATTTTTATTCAACGAGATTTTTTGACTTTTTTTGTGCAGTGGACAATTTTAGCAGTTTTCAGATAAATCCTTTAAATGCATAAAATAAAATATATGATTAAAACAGAAATAATACATATACATAATATGATATAAAAATATGTGTTATTACTACTGGTGAAATTATTACCGCTAATATAATTTATTTTATAACTTAATTTCGCAACTGGTGATAATGCCACCAAGCCATTTCCAACTAATAGCCACAATTTTTAGCTGGAAAAACTAAATTTCAGTTAAATAATTGCAAAAAATAAAGGAATAAATTTTTCTAAGGAACTCTGAACAAATTATTTAGAATAGGAGGCTCAAGAATGCAAAAATAAGGGCCAAAAATTTTATAAATACTAATTTAAGAAGCCATTCTATAAATGTAGCATGAGTGGGCATAGATAATATACAAGCTCTTACAACTATCAGCTTTATTCATGTTGACTGCATAATATTAAAATCTCGATAAAATTAAATAAAAGGTAAATAATTAAAAAAAGCTTAAATAAACGATTAAGGTTTTCAAATTCTGTGAAAAATTGTTTCAGAAACAGTTTAGTTCAAATTTTAAAACAATCTTTTTCTTCCTATGGCATTTAAGCGAAGATATGTGATAAATGTGATATGTAAGATAGTGAATGAACAAATGACAATATTCATCGAGAAAAATTAAGGTCTTTAAATTCTTAAAATATCTGTGATCTTATTTCAATATTAAATATATGGCAGATGCTTTTCATGAATAATAAATTAATCATCACTTTCATCAGTTTTACTCTACAAATAATTATATTCGTCCTTATTTCGCATCGTTTCAATTTCAGTTAAAGCTGACGGAAGACTATTCTTTAAAACATCGATACGCTGAGAATAAATCTAGCTTTACCTTAACACTTAGCAAATGAATAGCAAGGTTTTATTGTATTGCATTTAATTTTGTTAGCTAATTTGGCATCTTAATTGAATACATTTGTTCTTGACAGCTAATGTGATTTGAAATCAGCAACCTCATTATATATAAGTAATATTATAGAAGAATTTAATATGCTTGTCTCCAACATGAATAAGCCAAAATCCTGGTAGCTGCTGAGGGTCCAACCTTAACTATACTCCCCGGCGACCTTACGATCTGACTCTCAGGAGATAAGTACACAATCCGGGAATAAAGCGATCTTATGAAATGTGCTCGCAAGCTATGGCAATTGCTCGAAATCTGTCAATGGGAACAGTTTTCCATACGTTGTCTGCAGGCGATGAAAAAGATAAGTTCTATGCGGAACTTTAATTGCTAACATCTACTGAAAAATGACATGGTCATAATTGAAGGAAACTGGAATGCTTGCGTAGGTAATGATGCAACCACGTTAAACTTGGTAATTGGCAAATATGGCATCGAGGTTCTATATGCCAATAGAGAACGCTTTCTTCGTTTTGCCGAATAAAATGAGCTCTTTGTTACTGAAACATGCTTCCGGTATCGAAGATGACAACTAATCACACGGAATTCTACAAATAACAAACACTCCAATCAGACTGGTTATATCTTGGTCGCGTTGTAAGAGCTTAGTACTAATCGTTCCTATCGCAACGCAGAAACCGACAACCTTCGTGTATCTGACAATTTTATGGTTTAAACCAAGATCCGCATAAAATTGATAACTCGCAAGAACTATCTCAGACTAAATAATTCGGGAGCAATGAGCGCATTTCAAACTGAATTATTGAAGCACCTCAATGGTACAAATATCAATGACTTTTCTGGAACAACAAATGAACATTGGTCCAAACTAAAGGAATGTTTCGGATGTCTCAGCCACTTCCATGCTAGGGCATACTACTATGAAGTGCGCTAGTTGGGTATCAGAAGCAACTATCAAACTGAAAAAAGTGCCAAAGCATGAATGTAAGGAGATTCTGATTACCGGATGCTGCCAAGAATTACAACGGCTGCAGCACGGGATCAAAGTCAGTATTGGAGTGAAGTGACCCTTGAGAATGGAGGCGGTGGAACGATTAGGTGATAACAGGAAATTAATTCATCTTCTTCACAAAGCAAGTATAACTCGGGGAATGATCAAGAAAATGGTAAACGATAGCAATGTAGTAGTGCCTGTTAATAGCATTAAGGACCACCTCATAAGATGGAAGGAATTCTTCGAGGCCAAATTTAACTATGATACGCCAACTGTTGATCTGGACAGAGCTGATACGTTGGTCAAACCATCCGTTTGCAAGTGCGAACCGCCAACAGTAGGTGAAATAATCTCCGTTATCCATGAGTTTATGGCCAATAAGACTCTGGGATAACATGGTCTTCGGGATGAGCTCTTCAAATCTTGTCCATCGTCCTCCACAATGCACCTTCAATAAATGTGCTCTCTAGTATGGAAAAGAGAAATATTACCAGATGATTGGAGTAAAGCAATTCTGCTCCCAATTCCCAAGAAAAATAAAAGAACATACTGTGACAATTATCTAGGAATCAGCCTGTTAGACGGCTCAACGAAAATTTTTGCTTCCCATAATGATTTACCCTTTGTTAAGAAATATTTACAAATTGCCATATAATAATAGCTACTATAACAGCTCCATAATTTCTGTTTCTGGTTACCAAAGTAACACCATTGTTGATTGACGAAAATACCTTGGATAAATACTGCCTTCCCTTTCATTCAGTAGACTCGCTATTAGCTATTGCTTTACAAAATGGCATTACAAAACAACAACAGATGCGCCTTAATCAAGCTGAATTCAGGTATGCGGTTGTGCTAACCAGATATTCACGTTAAGAAGGGCGTTGAAACATCGCTTCAAACATCTATACGGCTGCCTTCGATTCAATTGATAGAACAGCGCTTTCGAAAATGGTGGAACGCGACGATGTTTCAGAGAAGATCGATCATTCTAAAAGCATTTTATCAGTGTACGTCAGCGCAGGTCTATGTATATGGGGAACTGGGAGAATCCTTCGAAATAAGAGCTGGTGACCGTCAAGCATGTGTCCTTTCCCCTACAATATTCAATGATGTGATAGGCTGGATTATGGGCATTGCTTGTCGAGATGTGCAAATCAGTAGCAGAGAATAGATCATAGACCTTGAATACGCTGATGATGCAGCTTTTTTGCTGGCATTATAAGGAAATGCAAATAATGTTAAACAAATAATGTGTCAACAACTGTGGCGAGAATCAATGTAAATAAAGCAAAAGTATTTTTATTATATACAAGAAGCTGATAAAACACCTATTTTTATCAACTCATTGCCGGTTGAGGAAGTGTCCGACTTTTCTTGGATCCACTCTAGTCCCAAATGGCCAGGAAAAGAATGAGATTGCAACCTGGATAGCGACAGCTAGAAATGCGCTCTTTCGGTTGACGAAACCTTTATTGAACCGTCGCGAAATCACTATGAAGGCGAAAGACCGCGTCTATATAGCCGCGATGCGTTCTATCTTGGTATATCGCTGCGAGATAATGAGGGTGAAGGATATTAAGATGTATCTGCCTTTGACTATTCATGTCTATGGTATTTTACTGGCTCGCCGAGTGGATAAAATCGCACATGATTGTATCCATTTTTCTTCAAATACCACTTGAATTAACAGTACCATCACAGAGCGTCGCATTTGCTAGTAGGGCACGTTCTTCGTCTCCCACCACAAAAGTTGACACATATTTCTTTATTTGCTAAACCCTGTAATAGGTGGCGTCAAAACCGAGATTGGCCGATCAAGGCTTGGACTGACACGATCATAAAAGATTTTGAACGTATAGAAAGATTAGCGATATATGGACTTAGACGATGGAAGAAGGAATGGCTTCTATAACTATCAAAGATGGTATCGGATTAGTAGCTTGGAAAGGTTTTACTCTTTTAGCCAGTGGAGCCAGCCTAACCAGTAATGATGAGGGCTGTTAGAAGAAAAAGAGGAAGAAGGCAATCTCACGGCCGTAGCGGCAGGAAAAAAATTTTTTTATCGATAATTCATCTGACTTTATTAAATTTGAGATATCCAAGATATTTTTTGTCCGTCTTTCACAAGTTCACATGAAAAATTTATCGCCATTATCCACCATAGCATTATTTGAGCATTGCCACTTACTAAACTTATGGAATTTATGGATTTTATGTCCATTGAAGACTATTCATGGAAACCTAAATGAATCAAAACCCATGAATCAAATATGGGATGCATACAAGCAAAACGATTAGCAAAATCAAAGATAAAATCTTTTAACTGGACTTTCAAATCTTTTTTACCGAAATTCGGCAATAAAAATTTTGACTTAAACATATTTTACACCTAGCTATTGATAAGCTGCCAGAATTCACAGCGATTGAACGAATAAAAATCTAATTGTCGCTGCAAACTAAGCTAGTTATTGATAAATAGCGTATTAATTTTTTTTTCATTCATTTACAGCTGAATTATCTTTTTTCGCTCAATTTAAAAATAAGAGGATGATGGTAATAAACCTTTCATTAGCATAATTAAGCTTTGAGGCTTCTTTTTTTCCATAATCATGCCTTACTAGCAAGAATTATTTCTTTCATTTTATTCAAACTGATATTATTTAGCAAAAAAACAAAAGAAAATTTTTATTAAAGAATAATCCTTCAATATAATATGATGAAATTTTTCCCCTATTACTAATAATAAGAAACTAAGAGCCATTCCTGAATCGGCTTTATTGACGCATAAGGAATGACTAAAAAGTATAAAGTTATCGGATCGTATAAAAAACTGCAAAATGATGGAAAATTCGAAATTCTCATTAGCAAAATGTCTGACTTTTATTAACACTTTAGTATACCATATATTGTTTTACATGAGAATTCAAAATCGATTTTTTTATTCACTTAAAGCAAACAGAAGATAAAAGAAGGAAAAGTTTGATAATAAATCAGCAAAAAGCATGTCATTATTACTACATATCATATCCAACGATGTTTTGGTCCTCATCTAATAACCATAATAGTCCAGTAGATCCCGAGATAAGGAACGTTTTTTGAAAAATGGTGATTCTTCGTAGAGACTGCAAGAAAAAAATTTTCATGGACAAGTTCGAGACAAAACCCTTTTTATTTTGAAATAAATTAGCTTATATAAGTTAATTTCGGAGAAAAAGAACAAAAAATATACAGCGACTGTGAAAAAAATGGTAAAATTTTTTTAACCTGGCAATCTCGAAACAAACATAAAAAAAAGATAAAGAATTCGCTACAAAAAGCACTTTTGAAATTTTGAAATAAATTTGAAATTTTTGAAAATAAAATTATAATAGATGATGATTAAAATTGATTTTTTTGAAAAAAACAAAAATTCATTGAGCTTAAATGAAACGAATTTTCGAAAAAGTATCAAAATTTAAAATTTCTAAATTTAATAAGAGATACGAATATTGAACGTGCTAGAGCATTCAATTACAATATCATAATTAGCATACTATATATATTAGCATAAATATTTATCTATTCAACTCTTTGTTCCCACCACAACGATTTCCTTTCTTTTGCTTTCAAATTTTTATCTCGATTCACATTTGCGGCCAAATCCCACTAAATCAGATAGCTCGGTGTGAACAATATTTCAATTCTTCAACAATTCTTGGCCTTTATTATCTACTACATATCTTGAGTTAGGGCAGCTGGAGCGTTACGGTGAAGTAACAGAGCAACGACCAAGGAGAACATTTGAGCCATCGCTATTACAATACACTTAAATTGCATAAATTGTCCTTTCCGATGGATATAACAATATATTTCTTCAACTGTTATTATAGTTGCTGTATTTGTTGCCGTTTCACACTAATTAAATACTATTATTGTTCTCGTATTATTACATATCAGCACGACTAAGCTGATCTTAATCATAAATAAACCGAAACGATGAGAAAATTTTGCGTACTAAGAAATATCTCGTTTTGGTATTCTGATTTCGGCATCATGTGAATCGAAATACTTGATCATTTAATAGTGCACGAAGCAAGTGCTACATTCGAGCATCACGGTTTCTGCGTCAGATAGGAACAAGCCTGAGATTAAAATATCCTAGTGGTGCTTTTCATTCATCTGCAATTCTATCCTTAAATGATGCTATAGGCCAAATTGTCCCATTTTATTAATAAGCAGTGAAGCGTATCTAACAATAGATACGAGGTCCTAGCCATATGCTTACTAATGTCGATAATTTTTATTCGTTTTTCAATTTTTTCAAGTAAACATTTGGCCAATTTCGGTTTAAGAATTAAAAAATAACTTAGTCTTTAATCGTTTTATTATAGCTGTTCTTGGGTGTCTATTAAGATGTCTATTAAGATGGCCCATAGAATAATTACAATTATTACCCATGGGAATTGCTAGTAATCATTAAAACAGATGCCTCATAAATATTGCGACCGAATATTGCTGAAAACGTGAATTATGATGAATAAAGCCCTAGAAAACCTTGAATGACATAAATGACATGAATGAAGTTTGGATGGTTAACCCAATTTCATCTTAATGTTATAGGAACAAAACATCATTTCAAGTAATGCGAGTAGGGGAGAGAATAGTCAAGAATTTATTGGCAAGATTCAGGTTAAGCATCATGGCTTTCAGTATGTCAAAAAGCCTATGAAATTCGAATGGTGCTGTGGGCCCAATTATTTTATCTTCAAAGGACATTCGATCCCATATCAGAGGAAACCCACTTTTATAGATAATTATAGGTGATGTTAGAATAAACTGAAAAAAATTCCTTCATATTATCAAACTTGCAAATAAGCTAAGAAAATGTTCAAATTTATCGTAAGTTTTTAAAAAATTTTTAAATGGGAAGTAATTCACTTTTTTAGCTCAATAAAAAGTGAAACTACTTTTAGACTGGCAAATTTCTAAAGTTAAGTATTTAAATAATTTACCGAGATTCGCTTATTGTAGGTGGATTCCAAACCGAATAGAAGCCTCGACCACCTCCGCGCTTTGGTTGTTGATAGAAATAATATGGTGAAAAGGTCTCTTGGCGCTTATCAGTCGGATAAAAAAATGAATCGAAGTCGAAACGATGTGGACCAAATGTTCGAGCACCTCCACGTTTTCCCGCGTTAATCAGTTGTCTGAGAAATTAATAGTTTTCAAAAATTAATAGATTAATTAAAATTAATTAAATTAAAAATTAATATTATTTAGTTTTCGCGATGGTTATTTTGAGAGTTTTCCAGAAAAAGAATTTGCCAAAATCGTTTAATATCGTGTCTTTAAGGGTACTATAAAAGGTGAAGCTTCGAAAGAAAAAAGTAACCTCTCTGCTTTCGTATTATCCAGGTTTGCAAGAAAACTGGGATAACTGCCACTTTCGCTGGCTAAAAAATTTAAGCTACATAATAATTAAGATTAAGATTTTTTTGTGACAACCTCTGTCTTTTAAATTATTGCCCAATTTTTTTAAAAAAATTTTTTAAAAGTCCAGCACATTTAACAAATGTATAACATGATTTTACCTCATTGATTCAGTTTTATTAATGCAAAAAATATTCTTCAAAACGAATGAAGAGCATTGAGATAATGGACAAAGGAATGTTATCTTCTAGGTGCTTTTTTATCATACCGGTATTTGATTTAACGATTCGATTATACAAGGATTTTCTGGATTAAGAACTTCTCAGCAATAATAATTTTGAAAATTCGAATAAACTAATTTATTTGAAGCTTTGTGCAAAATCTAGAGAGAGAGAACATAAGCATAATTTGATGTAAAGGCGCTAGGATATTGGCTTGTCTTTTCGCTATGGTGCATTATATGAAAACATCATCTTTCAATATGTTTCGAAAGTCAGCAAAAAGGAAGAAATTTCAAACAAGTGGATAATTCAAAACAAAGGGAATTTAAGAAAATATAGCTTTATTAATCAGAATTACTGAAGTTTTCAGCTTTATTCATGGATTTTAATCGTACATTTCAAAAAATCCTTTCAAATTTAATTTAATATCTTCTATCATTATTTTTCTCCTAATATTAAATATTAAGTTCTTTCAATATTAAATTTCTGCTTCAAATTTAGTTTTATTCGCCGTTTCGGGTAACGAATTGATAAAATTTAAACTAAATTATTGACAATTTCATGGCGTTATTTTTATTGACGAACGCTGATTATAAAGCTTTGCTAGAAATTTCATATTTTATATAGACGAAAAAATATATAAGAATACTTCATCAAACAATGACAAGAAGTTTACCATAATTTAAGTAGAAATCACCAGAAGGGATGAGGAATTTTTTTTGAATTTTACTCATTTCTACCATCATGATTAAATATCAAAATTATCAGAGATTATTTTATCAATTTGTTCCTATCATCTGCTAGCTCACATAACCATATTATTAGTCTCATTCTTCACAGAAATTTACCACCATCTGGCTGTACTTCATACCTACTTATATAAAAATTTTTATGTATTTGACGAGGTAACAACTAGAGTGAGTCATTACAATTAACAAGAAAGGCGACTCCATCTGCCAGCAATAAAAGTAACAAAAATATTCTTCGGAAATAGATCAAATTATTTCGATCTTTCATCCAAAAGCAGTTTAAAAACTATTGAAAAATAGATAATGTGATGATTCCGACCATTCTATACATTTTTTTGCAAAATTTTTTAATTTTAATTGAAAATTTTCCTAGGAATCATAATTACCAATGAGAATTCAAAAATAAATTCAAAAACAGTAATAAGTTTGAATTTGCAAATGGATAATTTTTGATAAGTTTTGAGCCATGGCTGGTAAGATTTATTGCTGCTGGTATGTTTATAGAATAATCAAATCGTCGATAATTAGAAGTTTATCAGTTGAGAATGGAATTTTCCGAATAGCACTGTAGCACATTGACCAAATGTCGTTGATATAAAAAATGGATTCAAGTTGTTATTATCAGTGATATTTGTTTTAGTTTTTAATTTCTATTTGTTTCACTTTTTTAATATTCTTTATTTCATTTTCAGTCTAACTTTCAATGCTTTACATTCTATTTTATTTTACTTTGTTGTTTGCAGTAATTAGCACACGGCAATGCATATTTTTTGTAAATAAATAAATAAAAACGCCAACTTTTCGTAAATGGAATCGAAAATATGCTTGATAATCAGACAAAAATTTAATAATCATGACGATCAAATCAATTCTAGTGCGCTTTCAAGGAATTATTCTTGTATTGGATTATTTTAATAGGCAGTTGGTTGGAAAAACGACTTTATTCATGCAAGATAGCCAGGCAGTTGGTTTCATCGAGAACAAACAAGTATTGCTACGTTTGCAATCTCCAATATCAAATAACTATTCAATATTTGAGTTGGATTCCGAATAGTAATTTGATTGTTAATCTTCCATCTTCCATACAATCTACGTTAAAAAGAGAGAAATCGTTTTGAAAAGTATCGCCCACTGAATTAGTTCACTTGTTTGGAAGACAAATAAGCGAAGAATACTATACTGTAATTTGTAACATTGAGCGAAACGCCATTACTATCTATCTAACTGCATGCACCATTTTTCGTTTGACTGGTTTCACTGTCTATTATGGGTTAAATCTCTTCAACAGAGAGTGGTGGACAGAATTACATATGGGTCGCAATAACACCATCGTCTTTTAAAGGATATTGACTGCTCAACTGCAGAAAATTTTCCTTGGGAATCACCGTTTTTATTGTAAAAAACATTGGAACTACGAATATTGAACGGTAAAAATTGTAAATGATCACTTAAACTTTGGGGATCAGACTTTGATATTCTATAATATTTTTAAGATTTATAAAAGATAATGGATAGATAATTTTTAATGCAGTCAGCAGCGAATGGATTTTTCATGTAAAATGCACCATTAATTTGATGTGCCATCGCAAATAAGAAATAAGGTTTTAGAAAAATAAGTTTGAAGAATGCTGGGCGATTAGTTTAGTCACTTATTGGATTCCACTGGGATTTGTAACGCATAAATCAAATGAAAAAACAACATTAAATTTATCGAAAGCATGTTAAAGGACTGTTGCATCAATAAATCTACTAAAAATATCACTAGATCCACTACAGTTTTATTTTCCAGTCAACTGTGAAAGCAGTAACTTTGTATTTCGACTGGACATGACTTTCTTTCACTAAAAATTTTTCCAAGCTCGTGGATTTAGCGAAATCATGGTTATTGGCTCATTGCCTTCTAAGCTTAGATTATAACAAGCTAATCTTTTTACAAAAGCGACACTTTACCAGAGGTGCATTAAGATTAGGGCCCCATGAACGACTACTATTTTATGTACATAGTTTCTTGTATAGTTTCACAATTTTATATTCTTCGTTAACTTGCATGGCTTTGCTTGTTTTTGGTCTGATTCGAAGCAAAGCATAACGAAAGATTCCTATTTTGCAATCACTTGCACTTCAGTGGAAGAATAAATGAACATCAAGCAAAACTTGCACAACATTTGCTCAAAAACAATATTTTATATATTTGAATCTAATTGGCTTTCTTCGCAATTTGCGATTTCGAAATTTCTTTTATTATTCACTAATGCACCGCTAAGTTAAAGTTAAGGTGAAGGTTCTAAGCAGGTGAACCGGTTCAATTTCGATTCATATTTGTAAGAGTATAATATAGTACGCTTTTTTTTATAATATATATAATATAGTACGTTTTTCGCTCAAACAGATTCCAATTTTGGAAACCTCCTTCGTTCTCACATATTAATGCGATCGAAATGAAAAATCAAAATGAACGGCTTTTTCGGTTTTTTTAAAACCACTTTTCGTCGCACCACAGAATCAAATATTATTTTCATGGAAATTTCAAATCCTCCACAAATTTCACATTTTTTGCTCCAATTTTCATTTCGTTTTCTTTCTAATTTGTATTTCCTACCGTTTGAAAATTTAAGGTAAATTTATTGAAATCTATGAACTCTCTATTATCTCTATTAAATCCCTCCATTCTTTTGGGTTTACACGCTATACACGAATATAAATAAAAACTAGGCAATTTCTTAAATAAAATCTATCTTTATTAAATATAAAAAAATAATTATCGGTTAGCAGTATGTAACTGGCCGAAAAAACAATACCACTCAAATGAAATAAAGTATATTTAACGGAGCATTGGCCAACTCAAAAACGAACCAGTTAATTAAAACAGGATTCATTTCTATTAAAATTAAAGAATCCACTGACCATTGCAATTCAGTGCATAAAAGCCATTCAATTTTAGAAAATATATTCATAAAGAAGTTGAATTTTCACAAAGATATAGGCAAAATTAGAAAGAAAAATCGACAAAAAACTTAAAAAAATCTCAAAACAAAATGATTCTTGTTTGACATCGAAAATATATATAAACCTGTTCTAACAAAATTCTCTCTCAATCCCTTACAAATTTTCATGTTTTGATATAATTATAATTCATAAATTTATCCCGTTAATCAACAAGAAACAACAAAATTTTATTTTCTACTTATTTTGCTCATTAGAAATTGAAGTAGGTCCACTGTAATATTTTATTTCCCTTCCCGATCAAGAACCGATTTTCTTAGAACGGAATATAAGAAATAGTTAATGCTGGCCACTGGCGGTTAAGTTAGCACCCGTTTGTGCGCTAAGAAGCGACTCGTGCGATGGACGGGTTCACTTCGTTGAAACAGAAGTGGGTCGCCAATGGATTTATTAATTCAATGGAATCCTTGCCTAAACCGAACCTATTAAAATCCTATTTATTGTTGAATAACTTACACAGTGATTGATGAACAATTTTAGCATCTGAAAGATTAATGCAAATCGTTCATTATCTAAGAATTCTGTACTTACCACAAGCGACCAATAATAAACCAAGAAAGAAACAGATAGGCATTTGACCGAACATAATCGCCTCACGATATGAAAAAAGGAGATAGATGGTTCGTCTTCGAAATGAAGCCACTGATGAATATTGATCGCCGAAGACTACTGCTTTCCTTCTTCGTTTCTAGCTTTTCTTCCAATTTTTTTGAGATTTAAATCATTCTTACACACAGACATACGTACACAAATTCCTCGAATCATGGGTGTGGCTTTAAAAAATATCATAAAGGCTGCATTTACAACAAGCCGAAATCAAATTTATCGGGCACCAATTACTGAATTATTAATAATCACTGATAACTTTAATTCTCCAAACTTATTCGTATTATCTAAATTCTTTTTGCAGCTATTTTTTTATAATTATTATAATTATTTATTATAAATTAAACAAATCGATGGCTAGCACGAATCATTTCTTGTTAAGCATGCCCCAGTTACTATTAACCAGTAGCAAGTTGGCTGAGACAATTTTGTATAAAAATGGATGAACTTCTAACAACAATCAGCTTCTCCATAATTGAGGCTACCGCAACAATAGCTAAATTTTCAATAATCGCATAGTTCTAACCAGACTTTTCAAACAATGAAGGCAACTGACAACCTATAACGTGTGCACCTTTACTTCTAGCATTTTGATCCCTGCGAAATTTTCAACGACATGAATTAAATCATTTCAGATCGTTCTAAACTTTATCGAAACTTCTGCTTCAAACATTAGTTAAAACAGAAAAAGTAATAAACGATTTATACAAAATAAACGGTAGAATATAATATCCAACTAAATTTTTGCAACAAGTCTCCGCTCCCCTTCTTATTAAAACAGTTAAAAAGATTTAAAAAATAATACGAATTTAAAAAGTTGAAAATATAATGAATATAAAAGAGATCATCAAAAGTTGCCGCATACAACAACAAATTGCAACTTACTGATTAATGAAATGCATATCAACCATATGAATTTATTTTTTCAAAAATATAAAAACAAAAAATTTAATAACTCGACAAAATTCGAATCCAGGATAAAAGCATTATTTATCATTCACTTCATCGAGTCATCTTCAGCCAGTTCATGTGGGTTAAGCATACCTGGTACCTAAAATTAGCTATGATTATAACCAATTTGTATTATAATCTTTAATACAAAC
Organism: Dracunculus medinensis; assembly: GCA_900625125.1. Taxonomy (NCBI): domain Eukaryota; kingdom Metazoa; phylum Nematoda; class Chromadorea; order Rhabditida; family Dracunculidae; genus Dracunculus; species Dracunculus medinensis. Next base: position 209,378 of record UYYG01001195.1, read on the forward strand.
CAGTGAAACCATGAACGATTAGAAAAATAAAAAAACCTCATTCTTTGCGTTTTGCACGTTCTGTATCTCCTGCTCACGCTCCTCTAGAAACAGATCAGAAGTATCCTCACCAACTCTCTCCTATAAAGATTTTAACGTCAAAATCCTTTTCAATAAAAAAAAAATCATCACCAAATAAATTCAGCAAATAAAATCATCACCTTGATTTGGATTAGAAAATCGCGGAGATGATATCTCATCTTAGGTACGTCGGTATTGAAAGAGAAGAATCCTTTTACAGTGACGCGAATTTGATCTCTAGAAAGAAGAGGCATTTTCCAATGTTACAAAATTAAATTCCGAAGTATGAAGTGACTGCTAACATAGTTTATTGCAACTGATTTTCTTAGTTATGATAGTAAAACAAACAAAAACCAAAGAAAATGTATAAGTCGCTTTCAAATAAAAAAAAAAACTTTTGAGAACACAGTTGGTAAATGACAAAAACTACTGAGTAAGGTTTCCAAAGGCCTGACTGAACGTTTGGCTAATTCGTTGATAAATAAAATCCATATTTGATTGAGGAGGATTTAACTGATCAGTGATAGAGAACTCTGCAGCATAAAAGAGAGAGCAAAGAACGTCAGCATAACAAGACAACCCTAAAAAAAAATGAAACAATCTTATTTTACCTGCCCAAGCTTTATTCGCAAAAAAATGGGAAAAATATGAGAAACATCACCTACCCACTATTTTTATTTGATTGCTATCAGTAACTACTGACAGAACATGTATAACAATATCCACAAAGAAGATTTTGTAGAAACTTTGTGCTTTGGACCGATCTGTACAACATGCGAACTGTCGAAGCATATCCTTGAGCATTTCCAAGCCTACGATAAACAGAAACATCAAATGGAAGAAATGAAATAAAAAGTGAAACAAAAATAAAAAACAAAAATTAGAAGGAAATAAATTGAAAATCTTTAGGAAAACCGATTTCTGCAACGTTGCGCATTGTATGTTTAAACGCCCATACGATAGCATCAATAATTAACTTGAATAATTCAGTCGGAAGATTAATTAAAACATCAAAGCACTCATGGATGAGGGAAGCAATGAGTTTAAAGAAGTTTATGCGATGTTCAGGATATTCTTCCATATCACGATTAACCATTTCCAGTGTGCAAGAGAAAACTGCATCAAGAATGCGAATAACTTCACCATTGATGGAGCTCTTGAAAACAAGAGAAATTTAAAAAAAATTTTATTCCATAATATTTAAAACTACTGAAATGTCGAAGAAAAAAACATACATGAAGCTGTGAAATGATAATCGAAAGAAGAGACAGAACTTTCGGCTCACGGGCAGCAGGACAATTCCGCTGATAATCGAACAACACTGCATCGAATAGAGGAGGCACGATATTTTCAAGAACAAACTACAAAATTTAAACAGTTATAATAATTTACTTTAAATATACAATAATTTAGTTATAAACATGAAATATAGAACCGATTTAGGCTAGTGATGTCAGAGATTAAAAAGCTTGAAAAGACTTTATTCGCCATAGTGTAACCAGCCAAACAAAACAGAACTGGTGCTAAAATATTCTAAAATAAAAGAAAAATAAAAACAAACTAAATCATACAGTAGTTTCATCATATTTTGCGATCCAGCAAGAAATAAGTGTTAAGATTTCTTTTTTAACTGTTCTCATTGACTTTAGTAATGGCTGTTTCAAAATATCTTCACCATTTTTCAAAACCGCATTGCTGATGTTCTCAGATACAACTTTGTAAACATTTAACATATCGAGATAGATTTTTGACAACTAAAACATAAAATTTTAAAAAACACATTAAATACTTTAAATTATATCAAATATTTCGGGAAATAAATCTACATAAAGTATCACATCATTTCCTACTCGGTCTTTGTCTGAAAAATGATATAAATAAAAACGAAACGACGAATATTTTCATTTTTCAAAAGTTTATAGCAAAGAATATATGTGGTTTACCTGACAAATAAATGGTCCACCTATCGATTTGCAAGCTGAAACATTTGTTTTTAAGATGTTTGCAACATTTTTCACAACATCGTGATCTTTGAATACATTCATATCCTGCAAAAAATTTTAAAACGATTTTTTATAATTTGAAAAAAATATAGCGAAAAAGATTCAGAGTTCCCTAAATTGTTCGAAAAACAGAATTAGCAAAATATTTACGCACTCGACTGGCATGCAATATTATTTCCTCCCAGATCGAGTTCGGCAACTGCATAAGTCGTTCAATTAACGTTTCTTGCATAATGGAATCAGTCTGGGCTGAAATTAGACAACCCATGGCTTCATAGAATATGTGAACCTGTGGTGGCGACAAATCACATATGATTGAATTCAAGGCACCAAGAATATCATCGATGTATGGATACACTTCACCAACTTGCACCTGCAATTTCGTAAAGTAACTGTATAGCACATGACAGTGAACGAAAATCCCTTAAACGGCATACAATAAATCAATATACTACTCACCATAACAAAATGTCGTTTGCACTTGTGGGCAACTTTGATAAATGTATCACAAGCCATATCTTGAACACCTTCATGCGTTTCATGCATAAATTCAAACAATTTATTGACCACAGTTTTCAAAAACTTCCAATGAGCACGCAAAAATCTGGGATACTGTCCGACCACATACATAATATTTGAAGCGATCACCGATTTATTATCCTTTCCCCTCTTTTGCTCACAGAGCCCCAGCAGATCTGCAAAATATAATGAAAACAAGATATAATTTGGTAAGCACATACTCGAAATATGGTTAGAAAATACCCACCACGTATTACAGTAACAAGAAATCGTTTTTCGTCTTCTTCCACCATAGCACCACTAATTGAACCTATCGCCCAACAAAGCTATAAATCATCAACGATTTGAAGTCTACGTTCTTTATTAAATTAAATTGATGTTCAATAAAAAAAAATTTGAGAAAATGATACTGTATTGAGATTCCTCCAAGACCATTCCGAACCGTTCACCTGATTCTGCAGTTTTTCAGTCATTTTTAATTCTGTGTCTTTACAGTCAAGATGCGTCAAATAAACTGAAAATAAACGCTAAATTAATGAAGCAACACAAAACTTTTATAATTTCACAAATGGACTATCAATAGTGATTCTACAAACACATGCCCATTCAAAACAATCTGATATGTAATAAATACAAGAGAATATGAACTAAACAGGCCGATAAAACAAACCTAATGTCTCCCGCATTGTCTTATATAATGTTATAGAATCTGTGTCTTTGATCAATTCGCGAACCACCTCACCCTGTTCATTTTCAACCACTAATACTTCTTCCGGCTTGGCCATTCGAGATATCATAATTAGGCGCAACTATAAATTATCGTTTCTAAAAAGTAAGTAGCACTGATCAAACAATAAATTTATGAGAATTTAATCTAAATTTATACCTCAGAAAGAAATCTGCTGTAAAGTGCTCGACGAGGGGGTTCTAGTTGTTGCCGAAAATGATTTGTAAGTGCAGCTGCCGTATCCAATTGAAATGGAAATTCACGGTATAATTCTGAGCATATTCCATTCCAGTATTCGAGGCAGACTTTGAAAATTTCTACATCATCGACCTTACTTATTTTCAACAGATATTCGAGTGCCTGCATATAAAAAAATAACCGGAATTAACAAATACCGACCATACAAAATCGTAAAAACGAAAAACAACACGAAAGAAAAAAGAAGCATACTGATTCATGAACTTTTCGAAGTTCTCTATTTTTGCCGCAAACTTCTTCCAACACTTCGATGGAAGCAGAGTTTTCTTTCAGAAAAGCGCAAAGAAACTGCGCGAGATTGGCAATGAACTTTTGGTCCATATCTGATCCTTGCCTATATGCTTCTGCTAGATCAACTGATGAATCGATCACATTAACAACCTTAAATAATATTTTGTTGAAAACTAAAAAATCGCATTAACAATTATAAACTAAAACTGAAAATTCAACTATATTTTTAGAGATATATGAGATTCAATATATGAGATTTAAACTTTACTTGGCTTTTGCCTTTTTTATATAAAAAAGACAAATAATTATTTATTTGAATTCACAATGAAAATCTGCCAAAAGATATGTCCAACAATGAAGGAATTTCACTAAGTCATGAAAAATAATAAACAATAATAATAAAAAATAATAAAATAACAAAAATAATAAAATAACAGCACCTGAACCATAGTATCGCTAATCATTCTTTGCATTTGCAAGGTGAACTGAGATGCGTTATTACAGTTATCCATTTTGTCGAGTGATAAACCGGCAATTTCAGTCAAACACTGCATTGTAACACAACGAAACACTGGCACTCCAAGAAACTTAAAAATTTGAATGAAATAATCATAGTTCACAAAATAATCCAGTAAATTCCAAATCAAAAATCTATCCGAACTTCTGAGAGCAAGAGCAAGGATTGTTCCAGTTTTCTCTAAATCGGTTTCTGAAGAAAATCAATTTTGATGAATCAGAAAATATCTTAAAATGTTAAGCCGTGTGACAGTCGTCCGCGAAACAAAAAATTAAAAAATTTATAAGTAATGAAATATAATAAAGTGAAAAAAGTTGAGCAGAAATTACCTTCTGGGTGAGCAACGTGATCAAATTAGTCTCAAAAATATAGCCAACCGGTATCCAGCTGAGAAAACGATAAAGTGTTTGCAATGTAGCTTCAACTAAAGCTACATTTTGAGACGACTCCTGTGAAAAAAAGAAAAGTAGATTGAAATGTCTATACGAAAATTTAAATTTAGATGACTTAAAAAAATGTCGACATTTAAATTAATTTAGAAAACATACCATGATAGCATGGCACAGCCCAAACACAGCTTGAAATTCACCACAAAAAGATTTTTTGAGATGATGTGCCTTTGCTTGTGTTTGTTCACTGTCAAAATCAAATATTTCTTCACTGAAATAAATGGTGCCAGATTTGCAACTAATGCCGAAATATTTGTCGAAAAAGAAAATAGCAATAATGTTTCAGCTCAATGAATTAAAACCTTAATAAACGAAGGATTGTCATATTGTTGAGGCACAAATTATCATTAACGCTGCTCGAGCCAACAATATCAGCCATAAATGTAGGCCAGTATTTGGGCCATTCCCTTTTTACAATCTGAAACGAAAACCAATCCACTTAAATTTACTCCATCTAAATAGCGAATAAATGATAACAGAAAAAAAATTATGAATATACCTGCACCAAAACCAAATTCAGCTTATGCAGATAAATTTTTTCTTGAGGATTTGTCACTTCTCCACTACTGATTTTGATTATCAATTCCACTATGAACGATTTAATTCCTTAAAAATGACGTTAAACAACAAATGAGAAAAATTCCACTTTCATTCAATGAATTGATGATCAATAAAATACAAATAAATGAAGCAATCAAACCTTCGCACTGTTCTCTTGGTAAAGTTTTCCATCTAGTTTCAATAAGGGATTCTAAAATTTGAAGAGCGTAATACTTTGTCTCCAGCAATTGACTAAATTCCAATATGCCATCCACACGCATCCATGCAGATTCTTGTTGTTTCAATTCAACCAATATTTTTGATGCCATTTTCTGCGTCTCACCAGTTGAACGGTTCATAACACAAACAACCTCAAATAGTTCAACATAATCCAGTGATTCTCAATCTTTTTGCTCTACACACCTTCCCACTGTATGTCAAAATAAAATTCTCTCCGTCTACACTCTCTAACAAATAAAATGGAAAATGGAAAACCGAATGGAAAGCTCGCTTGCATAATCGTAGAAGATCGCAGCTTTCTCACAAACATTTTTCGATTCCTCTCTTGGAACCTTGAAAATCTTACTGACTCACAGTTGAGAACTCCTGTTACAATCCGTGTAGCTATTTTATATGCATGTATGCATTTCCCAAATATTTCCAAGATTATGCCGTGAAATGTCAACACATAATATACAAATGCATAATTCAGCACAAAAAATTTACTTTTGAAATTTACATTTTAATTTACATTTGCTCATTAAAAACCATCTTTCTTAAAAGCAAATGAAGTTGTTTTCGTGACTCCCTTCATAAATTATTCAATAACCATTATTATCCCTACCATAAAAAATCATTTAAAAAGGCTATCGCAATTTCTCAAACAACCAATCCAATACCATTTTTGCGAGAAAATGGAAAACATTCGCAACAAATTTTACTCATTTATTTGCTCATTCAGAAAATAGCGCATTTGATAATTTGGTTTTAGGGTTTTTTTTCGGTGACTAATCACCGGAAAAAACCTCTAAAACAAAAGTATCAAATGGACTATTTTCTAAAAAGTTTTTGAATGTTTAATATGCAGAAAAATTTGCAAAAAACATAAACAAGACATAAAAAAATGAGAAACCTGATCCAGCAGAGGCACATCAATCTTATCAACTGATAACAGTTTTTGTGCAGCTTCTTCCAATGCACTAATTGTCATCATCGTCATTGTGATTTCTTATTTATTCACGCAAAAATAACAAACACTCTAAAACACACTCACACAGTCGCACGCACGCAGCACACACTACACACGGAACTCGAAGCGGTTTAGGCGACCTGAAATTGGATTTTTTAAAAATAATTACATTATACTTCCTCCTCCTTACTTCTACAGCAATTTTTCCCATGGATAAACGTCAAATACATTTGTATTCAGCAATTCAAAAACTCATCGAAATGAATGAGAAAAATAAAAATAGCAAAATTCGTTCATTTCTGTTTACAACTAACAAATTCGATGTTTTTTGCTTTTTTATGAGCGGGGAAATTTGATAAGCGACCGGGCAATGACAGCAGAATAATAGCTAAAGCTATAATGGCAGAAAGAAAATATTTTTAAACTCTAAAACCACAGAATGGCCAAATCAAATCTCGGAACTCTCAACATTTCATTTTCCTGCGACTAATCACAAGAAATTCCAAACATAAACCACCCACTCCCCAAAAAACCACTCCTTTAAAGCAAATTGATCAAATCATATACAGTTAAATTCACTCAGCTGACAAAACCTTTTTCACAGAATATACGGTATTTCAGGGAAATCGTGGCAGGAATTTCCAGAAATTTAAGATTTACCACCCACCCATTAACACCCCCACACACGTATAAATTTTTTTTGCGACATATATATCTAGAAAAAGTTAGTGAAAGCTATGATCTCTGTTAATAACATAATTTAGTGAGAACCCCTCAAAAGAACATAAAACATAAGTGGGCAATAAATTTCTCACGCAGGAAGATGAGCTGAAATATTTATACCCAAAATTTAATCGATGGATTTTTTTTAGCTGTCTGAAATCGTTTCGCAAACTCCCAAGAACTCCATCTATGCGATTTAGTGGCCCCATAAATTGTGGGCAATGGGTTAAACAATCTCTGCAGTAAAAATTCTAGTTTTGATGCACCACGAATTATCGGAAACATTTGAACGCAGGTCCATTCATTGCTTCTCATTGGCTTTAAGCGCGATTTTAACGGACAAGTTTTAGGGCATTTCAGGAACAGATTAAGGAATATCAGCACGCCTCTAAGAAGCTTAGACTAAGCCAAAAAGCGACGCTCAACGGGATTCAACGCGCATACATAGGTAATTTAAGGAATAAAATGGGCTTAAAAGATAACGAATTAAAGAAATAAGCGAAGACTTAAGAGAAAAAACACCAGAAAAATTAGCAAAGTTTTTCATTTAGTAAAAATTTATCGAGAGATATAAGTTTAACAACACAAAATGTTCTCGAAAACCTAATGTAACAAAACAAAAAAATTATAAAATTTTCAAAAAAAGAAAAATCCTTAAGATCCTTAAAAGGAAATAAAAAATCAAATATAATAAAGAGGAGAAAGACCATTTACACTGGGAAGATTTCTTCACTTACAACTACTTTCAAACCTTTCTTCACAATTCCTCAATTTTTTCTTCCTCTCTGAAGGTTGTTGCCGTTCTTTCAAATTTCTTGTAGCATTCTATAAATTTCTACAATTCTTATACATTTTCCCCCTGTCTCTACCGTTATTACGAGGAAATCTTCGTTTTAAACTTATTCGACGAAATGTAAGGAGGAAATCACGTTGGTGATTTCGCGTCGTCATCATTCCGATGCTATACAGCGATGTATTATTTGTCCATCTTCATTTTTCTCTCAGGGAATGTGGAGAGGTTTACGATTCGAACCGCTCTCGCCCTCATATGATCATAAATAGAGTATCATAAATAAACCTTCAAAAAACCTTTGTTTTTTTTTATGATTTGAGAATCTCGAGATAACAGTGGTCACTTTAACCAGTTTCCTACACGATTACTATTTATTTTAAATTTATTTATTTTAAATTTAAAAAGGAATATAGGTAAAGTATATACATATATATGCAACATTTCATCGGTCTCCAGGAAGTCTATGTTGATCCTTCTAGCTAATAGTAACATATTAATGGTACTACGAGAGCAATTTGACTTCTTTCAATTCAATTGTTCAATCTATAAATAATTAAAAACGTATTTCAGCGACAACCTCAATATCATTCGTACTGCTAAGTTTGAAACTGTTATTTCATTTTATATTCTGCAAGCTTAAAATAAAGGTCGATTTTTTAAAACTGGATATGCTTGATAACACCCTACCTGGCTCTTTATGTATCTCCGTTTAGAAAAGGTGCTTAAAGGTTTATTAGATTTCGTTGAAAAGCATAATCAACTCGTTCGCTTGAGGGATTCTCATGTAAAGTATTTTTTACAAAAAAAGGATAAGTCCTTATTCTCCGACACCACGGATTTCAGACCACAGACTCCCTTTAAATTGAAATATAAAGTAATGTTTAATTTTTTCATTCGTTAAGAAGGAAAGAAAACTAGAATGGCGCTCACCATTTGAGTTCTGGTATGCTTAAAAATTTTATCAAGGAGTCAACTGAAATAGAGTTGAGCAGCATTCCAATTTTTAAATTACGGATGAGTATCTAATAACAAGATAGAACAAGATATGAGATAAGCATCTAATTAAACAAACGAGAATTAACGAAAATGTTCGCCCCAAGAAAATCCTGGATCCATTTGTGATTATTAGTTTAGGTTCTTTTATTTTTCGTTTTTAGCGTTGAGAGCCGATGTTATTAACATAAGAGTATTGCTATCGACCTGCTTCACCGTTTTTAAATAAATATATAAAAGAATATATTTAGAAAATGATTTAAGGAACTAAAACAAGTTTAAGAGATTATTAATGGAATATAACAATATTAATGTCTTTCCAAGCCCTTACTTCTTTCCTTCTATCAATACTCATTATTTCTTACTGGACCACCTACAGCTAACTGGAGACAGATTTATCTTCACCAAAGGATAGTTATACGATTTATAAGGAAAATATTTTAACCATTTAGATCCATCGAGTGGAAATGAATTATATGAATGGGTCGAAGAAAAGTATTATAAAAGATACTAAAAATATATTACTAATGTGGCAAAGGGATTACGGAGGAATCAGAAGGATCGTTAAAAAGCAATGTTATTTTAAGAAAATTATTAAACTTAACCGGACCTGTGGAGATCGCTATGCGATACCTAAAACTGACGTACTCTTGTTATGTTTGACAGAGTTGTGGTAAAAGAGTCTGAATGTCTGGAGTTTGAAGAAAATAGCGGGACCTTTTCAGGGACTCTAAGGTGCTTAACCTGATATAAGTGAATTCTTTCCAATAAAGGGTTATAACGGCTTTTCCTCCACGAACAGACAGAGACAAATTTAAAGCCAAACCTAAAAAATAGAACAATTCCAGCAGTTTGAGCGATGATTACTCGTTTTAGCGAACCTGCCAATTCTCCCTTTTCTGCACTTTCTTTTACCCAAAAAATAAAATTTAAACTGAAATTCGCCTATAGAACGATGTAAAAAGCAATATACTAAAATAATGCAACAATGATAAATGATAATCTGATAACATAGTTCCTGCATAAAATAGTATATATAGGATAAAATTACGAGGACGATTTGTGTGCAAGAATTGCCAGATGGATGGAAAAATACTCCCCCTTTACAGGGGGAATTACGAAATACATGTCATGGCTTCACTCGGCCTAATTCAAGTTTGGCCACAGCCATGATGGAACCACCGCAAACACAAAAGACAACAAACCGCTCGACAAACTGAAAATCTTTAAAATAGAAGCTTCAGCTTATTTTTATTATCTACGAAAGCATATGACCTCTACAAAGGTCAACAAAAAGGATAAACCGCCATAAATTCAAAACTTGGCGTTATTCCAATCTTAAAGGAAGCACGTGCGTTTGGCGTTGCGCTGGTTTAAATGCATTATCATTCTTTATTGGGTTCCGCTAATTTATGGTGCCCTTTCGAGTGTTTTCGGTGAGGAATTTTAGAAGCAGTTGTTAATTTATGCACCAAAATTCAGTTCGTGGTGACGAGGTGGTCTTTGCAGAAAAATTTTTCTTTTTGTATTCTGTTATTTTTATTCTCCACTAATTTTTTTGTTGTATGTTTAAAATTATTCAAAATCCATCATTACTGTTCGCGTGAATCCACTTCGGTCACCGTTGCCCGCGTGAAGCCTAAGCCATAATTCCCTTTCATTCATCAGTGTTTAAGGCAAGAAAAAAATCGTCGCTGTAGTCGAGTAGAAGTTCCGCGATTCGGAATTATCCAACTCAATGGATTGCGTTGTAGCTTCAAATACTGGAATTGTGAAAGGTAATGACTGTACACGATTCTTTGTAATACCGATCCAACGCTATTATCCAGTGATTCGAAGCACTGGAGAAATAATGAGGAAAACAACGTGCTGGCGAAAATTATATGAGAAAGTCGGGCTGGTTTCATTGATGTTAATCGACCAATATTAACGAATCATTTAAATCGTTTTCAAGCCCTTTTTTATCATTTTCACTTTTCTTTTTCTAATCGCTTTTTTCCTAAGGAAATGAGGGCTTATGGAAGAGAATTTTAATCTTTTTTAGAGGTATCTTTTCGTGATAACACTTTTAAGAATTTGACGTCGTTACAATCAGTGAATCCAGAGCAAGATGAAATCAGTTGCATTTGTTGGGGAGATTATGATAAGGTTCTTTTTTCACGATTAAATTGTCTTCTTAAAGAAGGTGGCTTCAAAACGTGCTTTTTAATGCTTCTTCAATATGATCATTTTTAGAATTGGAAGGTTGCCACTCTGTATTGTTATTGTTATTTTTTCCTTTTAAGAAAGAGATTATGTTATCATTAAGGGGTCATGAGATTATCATAAATCAAATTTTTTAAAATTTAAGAGCTCGATTTTATCAGCGCATGTTAATCGGCAGTTGAAAATTTATGATATTGATAGCAAAAGTTCTTCGAATTTGTTTAAAGTTTCTTTGGATCATGGAGTACCAAGAGGACTTCGAATAACCAAGGAGTAAATCCTTTTGATTTTTATGGGCTATTAATTTGATTTTACATTCTTTACGTTTTTGGACAAATTATAGAAAAAAAGGGGGATTATGTAGCTGTCAAATGCTATAAATTTTGCTAACTGTTGCTTCCAAAAATAATTGGGAAGATTATTTCCAGTGGTGAATATATTTTAACGGCTGTTGAGACGGGTCAGCTTACTTGTTGGAACAAGAACGGTGAACAGATTTTTGAATTGGACGCCGGCAATAATTTAACAGTACTGGCGGATAATGATCCTGCAGAATTTTATTGTGCAACGGCCGGCAAGGAAAACCCGATAAAGTTATGGGATATGAGAGCTCAGAAATGTTTTTGGGAAGCAAAAAATGTATCTGTGACAATCATTTGCTCTGCTTTTTTTCTTACTCTATTATCATTTGGTAATTATTGGTTATAAAAATTTGTTGTAATAACAGTTATTTACAGGTTCGTCCCGATAATTTAATGTTACGTGTACCTATTTGGGATACGAGTGTAAAATTTTTACATGATTCTCACTGTATCGTTTCAGCAACAAAGCGGCATCAAGTAACTTAATTTTCTTCAGTATATTAGTATATATTTAAACATAAGAGTTTGAGATATAATTCGACTTTTCGATTTTTCTGCTACTTCATACCAGTATTTTATATTTTATTTAAAAATTTTACACCACATTTTTTTATGAATTTAGATTCGGATTTACGATCCAAAAACACAGCGTCGACCAGTGAAAGAGATTGAATGGTTAGAAGATCCATTATCTGCTTTGGAATTGGCCATGAATAACATGCATATTTATGTGGGTAATACGAAAGGAGAAATGGGCATGTTTGATGTGCGAGGCAAAAGTTGGTTAAAAGTTTAATAATATTATTAGAAAATAAAATATTAACTTGATTTTTTTTTGTTCGAAATTAGCTTGAAAATTTAATTATTGGAGCTTTTTATTTTTAATATTTTGTATTTTGCTGCTATGGTACTAAGCTAAATATAACAATTTTTTATGATACATATAGTGAGTTCTTCAACTTTATTCGACGCTGGATTATTGAGCACCAAGATTTCGAATAACCGTTTTGTGTTTATTTTATTTTAGTGTTGTTAGTACGCAAATATAAGGGAAATGCTGGCTGTATAACAGGGATAGTTGGTTCTAAATTTTGGCCTTATCTCGCTTGCTGTTCTACAGATCGATTTGTTCGCTTATATAAGATGGAGGCAAAAGAACCATTGCGAAAAGTAGGTCTATATAAACCATTTCTATTAAAGAAATCTCTTGTTGTTAAATTTGTTTCCAGATTTATTGCAAAAGTTCTCTAAGGCATATATTATTCGGTCATTCACTCGTGTTAGGCGAAGGTCTGGACTGTGAACCTCTTGCGTATAAAGTAACCGAAACTGATAATGAATATTTCAACGTTAGTCTTTAGATTATCCAGTTTTTTGCAGTAATGTATGAAAAAAAGGCTAAATTTTTTAAATAGAGGGTTTAATCTTTTTATGCTTTAAAAGATGTCTTTGCAGACGATTCACCTTTCACAGAGGGATGAAAGTGATTCGGAATGGAATTTGATTTTCTCAAAGTCAAACAAAAATAAAAAAAGGAAGCAATCGCCAGTAAGCTTTACATTATTAGCCCAAAAAACCATTTGAAAGCTGGAATATTTATTAGAAAATGCACTTTACAAAAAATATTTAAGGAAGTTGATTATCCGGTTCCACTGAAAAAATTTATGAAAGGGAAGAAAATGAAAAGAAAAAAAGCGAAAGAACAAAATATTAATGATTCGCATGAAGAAGGAGAATCGTGCGTCGCTAAAAAAGAGAGGAAAGGCAACGTGCATAGAAATAAAAGTGAAGAACATTCGATGCAACAATTTAGGAAGTATAGAGAAGCCTTGCAAAAAATATCCGAAGTGAGAGGTAAAAGGAAAAACATGAGGAAAGAACTTGTGGATTCATTAGAGCCAAAAAATAAGCGCCTTCGAAATTGAACTGATTAAATGTAAATGGACAGAATTATATATGGCATTATTTAATCTAAAATCAAATTCTCAGTTCACTGGTAGCTGTTTTCTGATATTATTCTGAATATAATTTTTACTGTTGTATTATATATTCTTTGTTTGCTTTATGTTGTTTTTTTTTTTCCTTTTTGTTTTTCATCTTGTTCGCTATCTGCTTTCTTATAAATAGAATATAAAAGAAATTAATCTATATCTTTTTGTTAACATTTTGTATCTATATACCTGCACTTCTATCGCCAAGGGACTTCATGGCATATTTGTTCAGTGATACAAGCCAGCAGAGCGAGTCTAACCAGTAATGGTAAGTGTTCTTAAAAAATATATGTACCTTTAAACGGTCTGCATAATAATTTGCTGTGTGGTATAGGGTATTGCGTATGTACGCAAAAAGAAACTTCCCCCAAAGTGCCCAATTTTTTGAAAACAACATCGTGCTGAGTGAATGATCGTAGCCCTTGTCAAACTTCCTTCATCTTTAGTTTCCTCATTTGCTGTAACCCTTTGAGAACGTCATCTTATACCAATCGGCTTTTATTCAGCTTTTCCTTCGAAGTTTCATCGAAAGTCTCCTATTATCTTCAGCAAACCAGCTTATTTTATAGTGAACCGTCCTTGAGCGGCTGTGTTTTTCATTTCTAATCGCTGGTTATTTATTGCTTCCTCTCTTTCTAGAACAGAGCTCATATAAATTAAGAATACGTGGAATTTGTACATTTTGTAATGTAGCGTTGGCAAATTTTATTTCGTAATTCACAAGTATGAAGCTATGTTCACGAATAAAATACATATGTAATATATAGCGTAAACATAAAAATAGTAAAGATCCAAGAACAAACTAGCCAATTTCGTAAATATATATGAAACAGTATTTCATTTTAAATACTTTTTTGCCATTTATGAATTATTGTTTCTCTTCCCTCTTTATTTTTTTTTCTTTCTTTTTATTAATGATAATGCTTTTTTATCAAGTCTACATGAATATGAAGTTTGCTTATTTGTTCTTTTGAAATCCTGATAAAAAACTAGAGTTCCGGATGGTTGCTAGGGATCCACCTATATTTACCCATTACAGCCCTATCCTACTGATGCATGCGACAAATATACAGACAAATGTACAGAGTCTGACAAAATGATTTCAAGGTTTGGGGTAGAATGAGCTTGAGCCAGGATAAAGAGATCTGTTAATGAAGATGAACAAAGAGATCCTGGCTGTAACTGTAACATCAAAACGCTCATGAACGTCGGGAACCAATAATGATTTAATACCCAATAATATAAATACACGAATTATTAGAGCATCTCAATAATGCAAATGTAACCAACACTGGAACAGCATATTGCTTCCAACCATAGGCGTGACTCCGAAAACGCCGCTCTAAAACGGCTGGAAAAGTTGGGGTATCGAAGCAACAGTCCTACTGTCCGAAAAGGATATCGGAAAACATATCATACTTGCAACAGCTGTCACTATTACTGGTTAGACCGGTTTTACTGGCTACAAGAATAAGCGTCTCCAAACTGTACGGTCTGATGCTATCGTCGACAGTATTATAAGCCATTCCTTTTTCCATCGCTATGTCCATATACCGCTAGTAACTCCATATATAGGCGCTGGTCCACCCATACGTCCAAAATCTTTCCTGATTGGACCAGTACAGGTCTTGATTGACCCTATTGATGCCACCCATCATAGAGTTTAACAAATAACAAATAATGAAATATCAACTCTACCCTTGTACTGGGCGACGAAGTGCGCGCCGTAACCAGCTAAGGCGACGCTCTGTGATGATATCGTTAATGCAAATGGTATTTGGGATGATGCTTGCTGCTATGCGTTACTTATTTTATAATAACCTTGATTCCGGCTGCTTTATCAGTACAGTAGAATAAACATTGATCGACACGTATTAATAAAATTTTTATTCGCCACCTCAAACTTGGGTAATTAAACCACATTAATATAAAGATAGAAAAAACAAAATTCGATTAAATCAAAGAGACTAAAAGGCAAGAATAAAGGAAAGGAATAAAAGAATTATGGACAAAAAAACAAAAAATGAATATTTGAATACACAAATATTGGGACCTAACCGCTTGGGTCTCTTGATGGCTCCTAAATAAGGGAAGAAAAACGATTTTTTAAGAGGAATATAATATACTATAAATACTATAAATTGATCTGAACTTTTTCTTTTGGCGGATCGAGGTCACCGGTATCACCGACAGTAATTTTAAAAAAGACATCAAATCTTGCGACATCGTATATATACAAATCTGTGCCGATTTGCATTAATAAAACCTTTGAATGGAATTTTTTCCATCATCTTCTAAATAGCTTCTCTATCAATTGAATCAAAGACAATTGAATCAAGCTGCAAAATCAATCAGACATATGACAATGGGTTGCTGATATTTGAAGCGATGTTCCAATACTCTTCTTAGCGTGAATATCTGGTCAGCACAACCGCATCCCGATCTAAATCCACTTTGGTTACAATGCATCCTACCGTCATAAATCTATTCAGAAGGAATGAAGCAAAAATTTCCCGGGAGATGTAGGCTGATTCCCCAATAATTGTCACAGTACGTCCTATCACCTTTTTAAGGAATTGGCAGAATTGTTTTGCGGCAGTTATCTGGTATTACTTCTTTCTTCCACTCCAGAAAATATACTTATTGAAGATGTGAGATGAAGGACGATGGACAATATTTGAAGAATTTGGCCCGACGACCATTTTCGAGGATTTTATATCTTAAGCTTCTGGATGACAGATTATTTCCTGCTGTCGATTCACAATTGAAAGCATATGGCTCAGCTATGTGGATAACAAGTCCGAGATAACAGATGGTGCATCGTGGTTAAGTTTGGTCTCAAAGAATTCTTTCCATCTTATGAGGTGATCCACCTTAATAACCTTAACAGGTGCCCCATTAATATATCGTATCATTTCACCCTTTCTCGAGTTACAGTTGCTGAAAAAGGCGAAATAATTACCTATTATCACCTAACCGAGCTGCCATCCCCAACCTTAAGGCCATATCGTTTTAACTGCGATTTCTGTCTCGCCATGCTGCTGTCCTTGAAATTCTAGAAGCACCCGATAGGATCTCCTCATTCGTGCTTTGGCAGCATTTTCAGCCACTCGGATTTTTGATATCATGACAGGTTTACTCCTACCAAATGCAAAGAGATAAAGTTTGAGGAAAGACAAAAGATGAAAGATTAAAGGAAAAATAAACCAAAGAACTAAAAAACAAAGTTATTATGTAAACTTGACAGGTCGAAATTTGTAAAAATTTCGGGAAATATAAATAATAATACCAGAGTACCAGAGTACTTAATGGACAGTTGCTTTCAACACCCAACTATCGCACTCTTTACTAGTATACCCTAGTATGAAAATGGCTGAGTTTTACAAGCATTCTTTAGTTGGGACCAGTATTCATATGCCGTTCCAGAGATGTCATTTATTTCACTGAGATGTTTCAAGAATTCGGTTTAAAATGCGTTTACTGTCCTAGAATCCTTTAATCTAAGATAATTGAAAGACCTTGGAAGACGTTTTCTTGCGAATTGTCAGTTTTATGCGAATTGCAACATAGTCGATCCATGAAAGTTGCCCGTTTCGAGTAATTTAGGGGTAATTAAAAGTGGATCCCCATCAGCCACTCGGATTTTTGATGTCATGAAAGGTTTACTCCTGCCAAAGCCAAAGAGGTAAAGTTTGAGGAAAGATAAAAGATGAAAGATTAAAGGAAAAATAAACCTAAAAAAAAAATTATCGTGTGAACTTGATAGGTCGAAATTTGTAAAAATTTCGGGAAATATATAAATAATAATACCAACGTAGTTAGTGGACCGCTCACAGCCGATATTTTTAATATTTCCATGTTAAGAAACCTTAGTTATTGAATGCTTTGAAAACATGCAATATTGGCGCGGCAGAGCAAAAACTCCGAGTTATATATTCGAGTGAAGATAAAAACAACTATTTAAATAGGTGATAATTTAAAATTATTCCACCCTTAACAGGGCAAGCATAACTCGGAAATAATTCAATGAAATAATTCAAGATAATGGTGTCTTTCCAGCTCTCAAAGTCCATATTATTTAGTGGAGGGAATTTTTTAGAACTAAACCATAATGCGCTATCTGTCAGTCTGGATACAGTTGAAGCGCTCTTCGTACCATACTCGTTTGCAACTCCGAGCCGCCAAAAGAGCAAGAAATCTGTGTCAAATCTCTATCTTAGAAGCTTAAGGCTAATAAAATGCCAGAAAATAAATTTTCATGTATTGTCCAATGGTTTAATTATCCAAGTTTGAGCACTTAAGAAATATTTTCGAAATTTTCATGGTGGTTTAAAGCTTAAAGTTCAAAGAGGAAGGCAAATTAATCTTATTTATGTTGCTTATAAGAATAGTGCAACTGCGTAATTTGATGGTGAAAAGGTCAATCATAATTCTATTAATTCTATTCTCGTAAGCGTTTGTGTTAGTCATTCTCTCTGTTTTTCATTATTTTATTGTATTGTGCTTCGCTAAACTACAGAAGGAATACAATAATCTTATCACATTCGTCTGAAAGATATTCTTTTCAAAAGTATGTTGATCTTATTGTTTTATACCGTTCACTTGTAAGATAAGAGGATAAGAGGAAATTCCAAATGGCAACGAAAAAGCTTATGGGGCCGTTTCCAATAATGATATTAGCTGTTTAAATAAAACTATCGAGGATCTGAGGTCATTCCATTACTGAGAAATATGAAAACAAGATCCAATTATGCATTTAACTGCATTTATCTGTTGAAATACTTACAAAGAACGAAGAAGTTAAGAATGATATTAATAATTTGAAAACTTCGTCTTTGGGCAACTTCAAGCATTCAAAAATCGAAACTGAACAAGTATTGGAAACCACTGAAGAATATTTTGAAAAAAAGGAAAAGAACCATGTCTAGTTGGTATAAACATTCCAGAGAAATCTACGGATGATGAATCTGCTACTGCCGATAGGCTCTTAGCAGAAAAATTGTAATTGCCGCTGGGTTCAAGACTGAATTCATTAAGGAGGTTCGTCTTCATGGAAGGAAGAGGACAGGCAGGCCACGAGTACTTAAAATTCGTCCCGAAGATAAGCATATGGCCATGTCTGTTTTGCGTAATAAGGATATACGCTCGATCGTTCTTCCTGGAAGTTTTTTGCGAAAAGATCTTACGAAAAGAGAATTATTGCTAGATAAACAGCTGCGAAAAGAATGTTATACACGAAATCAAAGTCTCAATCTGAAAAATATGTCGTCAGAAACCTTCAAATAGTGGAACTCAGGCAGCCTCGCCAATGGATTGCAACGACGAGCAATTTTTGATTCCAACATATTCTCTGCAGCAGCCTAGGACAAGTTATCAAGTAAGATTAATAAAATAGGAGGTAATTTATCTTTATATATTTTTAACGCAAGAAGTCTAAAATATAAACTTTATGACTTAAGACTCTTACTAGTTGATAACCCAAATAGTATTTTCTGTATCAATGAAACGTGGTAGGATGACTCTATTGATAATGGCGAACTAAACTTTGACGGCTTTATAGTATCACGCAAGGATAGAACAATAAATAGTTCAAATATTCGTGGAGGTGGGCTTATCATGCTTATTCATGATTATTATAAATTTATAACCTTCGATGATTATGTTTATTCCTCTTTTGAATCTTTGATAATTAAAATTTATCTTAATAACAGAAATATTTCCCTTTTAAATCTATACCGCCCACCGGGCTATGGAAGCAAATTCACTAGGGACCTTTCACTAGACAACTTGTTACTCAAATTAAAATTAATTGGTACTGAATATGTAATTATTGGTGATCTTAATATGCCAAACATAGACTAGGAAAATAGTTGTTTAAAAAGTAGCAATAAATTTGAAGAGGACTTTATAAACTTTTGTACCTATGTTGGTCTAGAGGAATATATTAAGCTCGCCACTAGGTACAACACTATATTAGATGTTGTGTTAGCTACCCCTACCTCTCTTGTTGATAGTATTAGAGTCTTGGAACCTTTTTGTAAAAGTGATCACAATATCATTCATGCTTCATTAAAATTAGACCGTTATTCACCTCCCTCGAGATTTTCTAGAAGTTACCGTCACTGTAATTATGAAATCTTTAACTCTATCCTCGCAGAAATAAACTGGGATTTCCTATTCTGTTTAACTCCCTCTATCGATGAAAAAGTTATTTTCTTAATAGCATCATTTTATATCTAATAGACCAATACCTTTAAGAAAAATGAACATTAGATCGATTTCCACTTTTCTAAAATCCCTTAAGAAAAGTGTCAAGAAGCCTTATAATGAATATCAATTAACCAAATTGCAAGATGGCCTCTCTACATATAAAGAAAGCTTAAAAATTTGGCTAAGGCTTTTGATACTGTTTCCCATAGCAAATTATTGGTCACTCTTAATAGTTATGGCATAACAGGGGACCTCTATAACTGGGTGTCATATTCCATAAAAGATCGTCACCAAGCCGTACGCGTCAATAACACTCTTTATGACACAATACCTGTTAAATCTGGTGTTCCCCAAGGTAGTTGTATTGAGCCTTTGCTTTTTCTATTATATATAATATAATATCACCAAAGTACTACTAAATTCTACCATTTATTTTTATGCTAATAATTTATTATAAGATTCTGTATGGTTATGTTAAACTAGATTGCTCGAAATATTATAACTTTAGACTAAATTTGAATCCAACAAGAACTAATGGCTTACTAATCCAACAAGAAATTACTAAAACCTATATGCAAAAACCTATATGAACCTATATGCTAAACTAAGGACTCATGACTCCTTTATTCGTACTATTAACTACTGGAACAAATTGCCGAACGATGTAGCTTGTGCGTCATCCCTAGCTGTCTTTAAAAAAAGACTAGATAATATCATTTACGATATTATTAAAAACAAAAAAAAAGAGAAGAGTTTACACCAGGCAAGAACTGTAGGAAGTGAGAAATCTCGATTTTATCTTCAGGTTATATATGTTACTTCGAATTGTACTATATTATATTGATCTGTAATTTCCTCTTTAAATTGTTAACTTTTGTCATATTATTTTATAATTAGTTTTGTTTATATTTTTTTTTGTGTTTTCTTTTTCTGTTATTTTAACTGTTATTATTAATACAAGCACATGGCGTTGTCGCCCTGCTTGGCTGGTTATCAATAAATAAATACCTTAGCGACTCACCTTCAACGGATTTACTCTATGGTATGGATGAAATAACTAATAGCAGATCCCAAGAAGGATGGTAGGAAATATTGTAAATACTGAAATAATCAACAATCATCAAGGAAATATATTAGACATCTTAGAAAATTTTCGCCTCTCTTTTGCTGGATAGACTTATGGCAATACGAGATAGTACCAAGCTAGATTTAGACCGGCGTATGTATGTGCTGGCCAAATATTCGTGCTGAAGGTGTTGGAACATCGATCTTCAGATAATTTATAATCCGCCGTGCTTTATTGATTTTGTCGCTGTTCTCAATTCAAAGCAGTGCTCTAGAGGATGCGACATCAAGAGAAGACCATTCGACTCAAAAAAGCATTTTACCAACAAATACAGATCAGCACAGATCGGCGTATATGAGGAACTGACAGAACCTTTCGAATAAAAACTGATACCTCTCCCCTAATATTCAATATTCAATTATGATAGAATAGATAATGGATATAACTTGTCGGCATTCAAGAGGTGTACAAATCAGCCCTGATCATGGTGCCACAAGCTTTGAATACGTTGAATTCTTTTTATTACAGAGAAATGCAATCGATGTTAATATCTACAACTGCAGCAAGAAATGTGCTAAGCACCACGTTATCTTATATAATTTCATCTCACATACCAGACGCTGAAAAAAAATTTTTCTACCAATTCATTATGGGTTGACGAAGTGCTAGACTTTAAAAATCTTGAATATATTGTAATACCAAACGATCAAATGCTATAACCATCACAACACATCAGCTACATTTACTGTGAGAAGTGAAGCAAATATCATGTGATTGAACTGTTCCCAATTTCCAAGAAAGATAATAGGACGTAGTGCGCCAACTTCGAGGAATCAGTTTACTATATGCTTCTTGGAAGGTTTTTACCTCTCCTACTGAGAAAGATATTGTATGTAACAAAAAAAAGAATCAAATTATTTTTTCTTCCGTTATATTATCGTAATTATCGTCCGACGTGTACCTCAAACTCGGGTAATCAAACCTTTATACAATATAACAATAATAAAAGTAATTAACATTACAATCTTACCAAACAAAAAAAAACAATTTATTACACAAACTACGAAATAAAACCATAAAAACATCAAACTACCCACACCCCTCCACTTACCTACCATTACCATTCGAACAATAAATTATATCCCAAAAAGGGAGACGAATCGATATAAAATTGTAGCCGCAGCTCCGCTTTTGTTGGTCTTCAATCGATTCTGCTCATTTTTAAGCACATTGGAATATCATATTATTTCGACATCATACTATTATTTTGCCGCTGTTTTTGATTCTGGATGGGTGGCACTCCGATAAGTTATGCAATACGACAGAGCTCCAGAGAAAATTAGATTAATTAAACTAATTAAAGTATTTTATCAGCGTATGCCAGCGCAGATATGTGTATATGTTTATTGGGATTTAACCAACCTTTTGCAATAGGAAACGGTCAAGGTTGTGTATCAGGATTGCGCTTTCTCTCCTACAGTTCTCATCTGTGCAGTAGATCGTGTTATGTATACCGATTATCGACGCAAATAGGTCCAGAGCATAGTATTACGGATCTTAAATATGCTGATTATCTGATTTCGCTGTTTACGAAAAAATGTAATAGATGCTATATCGGAATCAACAGCGAAAATTAGTTTTCAAATCAATAATAAGACAAAACTTTTTTGTTTTATATATCATAGACTGATAAGACTGCAACCTATTTAAATTCATCAACGGTTCAAAAAGTCTCAGACTTTAAATATCTCGAATCCACTCTCAAAAGACCAGATGAAAAGTGAAATTCCAGTTCGGATGGCTGCGGCGAGAGGTGCCTTCTTTCGTCGAGCGAAACTTCTCTAGGATCGCTACGAAATCCTCAAAATCAACTTCAAATCTATATGGCTGTACTTTACACAGACCTTTTATATAATTGCGAAACTTAGCCAATGAGACTTGAAATACCATTTTTAATATTAAAAATATTATTGCAAGACATCATCTGCACTGATTAGTTCTTCGTCCAACACAAGAACTGACGTACATATCGCTACATGCCAAACCCTATGATGGATAAAAAAAGCGAGGAAGATTAATTAAAACTTGGACTGATAAAGCCATGAAATATTTTGAACGAATAGGTGACCCAGCGATATATGGCAAAAACGATGGAAAAAAACAACTCCCTTACTCTCGAATGGCACTTGGATCGAGAGGCTCAAAAATATAAATATATAATTATAGCTCACATTTATGGTCTCCAGTGAAGTGAACCAAATCAGCAATGGAGCGAGCTACTAAAAGAGGAAGAATTCTCAGTCGCAATCAATAAAAGATATCGGTTCAAACCTAAATAACTTTGAAAAAACAAATTTTCACATGTTTTTTTTTAAAAGCATCCAATATATTTAGGTCATATTAGTTTAATTATTTTAAAAGATTAAAAAAGAAACAATTGCACTGTTTTCAACAATTCTGAAATATTTGTGCGGAAGAAGTTCAGTTAATTAGTTTCATAGGATCGTTTTTATTCGACTAAAACTGAACGACACTAAAACTGAACGAATCAACAAAAACCTTTAACCATGATTATCGTTTTGGAAATCATTTCCATTTCACAATGGAATATATATTAAAACTCGCCTTCGACCCAATTGAATCAAATCCACAACTGGAACCGACCAAACGTAAGCTCTCGACTTTCGTCAGAAATATGAATATCAATGATCGAAACAAAGAAAACAAAGGAACTAGTTTGAAAACATTTAAAAAATTTTTTATTAAAATTAAAATTAAAAAGTGCGCTTTATTTTCAGTTACCCAAAAGAGAATGCAGCGATATTGATGCAATAACCATGTTACGATTATGACTATGTTACAGAAGATTGTAGAAACTGAAGTCGCCAAGACACATTTTCCCTGATGTGAGGTGCAATCAGTTCCGAACCTGAATTGAACCAACCGGCTACTAATATTGCTTGCTTAATTAAAATATATTTATTAAAATATTTGTTACCCATAACCAAATTAATACTGTGGATAAGAATTACAGAGAAAAAAAATTTCCGAAGAATTAATGAAAGAAAAATTGACTGAAATCCACAAATCTTGAAAGCAGTTCTTTCAAGCCCTTGATGAGTATTCAACAAAATTGTTCTTGATTCATGCGTTATAAAGACAAGCTTTTTTCAGCTATTTTTTTCCGAATTAGTTCTAAGTTAAAAACATCGAAAAACTAACTTAAAGCGATTCGATTTGGCATCCTGATTTCGTTTGGTACTCTTATTATTCCATCTTCTGTTCGGTACTGAAATGGTATTTTATAATCTTAAGCATATATTATATAATTATAAGCATATATTAAATAAATCATAAATCCAGATATATTGTATCCTTGAAATCTCAATAATTTTCTTTTCACTCGAAATATATAAGACCTAATTGGTATTTGTCCATCACATCATTACTTGTTGCCCGCTATAATTATTTTAAAATTTTATTCGAAAATTTATGGCTGAAAAATTGTCTCGAAAAAGTTTCCAATGAATAATAAAAAAAAACTACCAATTCCTGCCAAGGTCCAGTAAGCAAATGGAGCGATATATGGCAAGGCCATACTGTAGCAATCGATTTGTTCGCAAAAAGCAAGAGTTCTGTGTATTTTTGCTGAAGATCTCGAGCTTCAGCTAACAGATCAATGTCAAACATCAAAACAAGTAATGGTGCGAGTTCATCTAAACAGTGATGCCCGATAATAAGGATCAAAATTGAGATTGTGTATAGCACTTGATATTTTAAACATTAACCGAAACACCAACATTAACCGAAACACCAACACCGAAACTGACTTCAAAAAAATCAAAACTTTCGATATCTCTGGTACAACATCGTCAAATTTCAGCAACAAACATTGTAATTAATATATTATAATGATACATAATAAATCATGGATGAAAGCAAATTCAAACTGGAAACAACCTTGAATTGTATCTATATTGTTTATGAGAGATTTAAGAGCATTCAAAAGCGCCGCATCTTCGTACGAGCTACCTTCTTTGAGTGTAGTTTTTTTCCTACAGATATAAATAAAGAAAAAACATTAAAAAATAAAACTATTGAATTTCCATATAATTTTTCAAAATGCGAAATGAAGAAAGAATAGATACCTTTCCATTTTCTTCTTGCGACGTACCAAAGTATTCATTGAAGATTTCGAAATATGGGAGACAACTGTTGATATGTCACTCAGTAGCTAAAAATTGCTTTATAACACTGACGCTAAAAAAAATAAAAATGATGAAATGATGTTTTTTTATGAAAACAGTTGAACTTTTTAGAATATTAAAAGAACTTTTAAATAAACTTCTTCATTCTCATAATCATATATGATAGCATTTTCAATGGCTTCCTTCTTTTTTTGTCGAACAATGTTCAACCTATTTATGTATCGTTTCATATCATCAGTTGATTTTGTAATGAAATCATTCAATTGTGAATACCGATTATAAACCATTTTCTTCAGTAAAATGAGTGAATCTGGAAATATTTTTTAAATCTTTCCGATGTTAATTTTTTAATGAATTTATGATATTTCTTTTTTAATCTCAATTGAACACTTAATCACTTTATTTTATCAACATTAAAATAGAAAAATTTTTTTCGTACAATAAGTCAAGAAGAATAACATTAATAAAGTAAAAATCACTAAAAGAAACCCGGTTGATGAATTTTTCTAGCAATCTTCGCAGCTTCATTCCAGCTATTGGCTTGACAGTAAAGTTCTAGAATTTGTAAATCTTTCGCCTAAAAAACGAATGAAAATTTCGATTTAAATGAGTAAAATTGAAAATATATCAAAATATCAATTTTCTAGTTTTAAATGCTAAACATTTAAAAACGGGAAAATTTGATTAAACCTCGTCATGCATTAGGCAAAGTACATTAGCGGCATCGTGGAATCGCCCTACATTCTTAAAATGCTGTACCATCCTAATTAATGAACTGCTGCATTGTTCGCCAGAAATTCCAAGTTCAACACATAATTCTACATAACCATTATAATCATAACACTTCTCCATACATGATAAAGCGATTTTTAGGCTTCCTTCTCGACGAAAAAGAATAGCAGCTTCTTTAAACGAACCTTTTTTCATCAAATAATCAGCATAAATATAACAAATCTTCTAAAAAAAAGAATGAAAATATATTATAAAAAATGACAGTAATTTCTTATTGCAATGTTAATTTGATTCAAAAAACCAAACATCTGCAAAAAAATCAAAAAAATACGTGAAATGATGTTTGATCCTGGAAAACCACTAAAGCTTTGGAATAAAGTTTATGATTGATAATAAATTGTACTGCTTCATCAAATTTTTCATCGACTTTGGCAATATTTTCAAGTGCTTTATCGTAACGATTTAAGTATAAATCAATGCGATAATTCTGGTAATACTCTGGCGTCACTGATTGGAAATACGATAATAATGCCAAATACTCTTTTGGATCCTAAGCAAAATTAGGTATGAATTCTGAATATGCATTTTATTATTTACATGTTTATATGGTTAAAAAACAAACCGTCAAAAAAAATCACAAATAATTCAGAATAAAAATAATGGAAATTAGACAAACTTGACTTGTGATGTGCGCGATATCTAGAGCTAACGAAAGGTCATAGACGCCTAACGCTTCTCTGAATAAATTTTCGCTGGGGACAAGTAAACCAACGTATTCAATCCAGCTCTTCTTTAAATTCTTTTCGTCAAAGCCTGCAGAAATACTACTAAGAACAAATGAAAAAATATATGCAGTATAAAAAAGAGATATGAAAAATATCGATTTGCCTGTTTTAAATGTAAAACCTGATCTCTTCTGAAGATCTTGTAAAGCTCGGGTTACTTGCGGTGGTGTGACATTGAGATAGGTTGATAAAACAACGGTATATAAGCGAATTAATTCTTTTTCATCGAATTTTTCCAAACACTTTCGAAAAGATTCACTGATAAAATTTACCTAAAATTTTCAAACAATAAAAATATTTTCGCGATTTATATCATTTGGATCATTATATTTTTAAAGCCAACAAAAGAAATATAACATTAAAGAAAAGAAAGGTATGATCATCAAAAATTGCTGCTAAATCCCAAAAGACCCTAAGAACAGTCCGAAATTTTACATTCTTTAAAATCCCAGAAAGATATTTGATGGAAACTTGATAAATTTCAAGTGCTGATGGGATATAACAGATTCCCAGCAAATTTACAGATATGGTGGGGTACGAAAGACTTGAAAGGTTGTACATAACTAATAGGATAGGACAAAAAAGGCTTCCAGGACTAAACCTGTGTAAAAAGGACAAAATCCGGGTGAAGGAAACCAAGTTCTATTTTCTATCGTCGAGTGACTGGGCATTTCTTATACTAACTAATAACCAGTGGGATGAAAATCTGTACAAAAAGATTCCCGGAAAACAATATAATTAAAAGCTATAATTTCAATTCAGTTCATGCACCACTTAATCAAATAATTATATTCATTACCGTTCATAAACATATATTTGCTAAAATGGAAATCAACAGACTTTATTCTTCTTTTCCAGCCCATTCCTATTTTCACTGATAGAATAACAATCTGCATACATTCCTTTTGTTACATCATCATCATTCAAAGCCAAAAGAAACAAGTTGATTAAATCGCTATTATTTACAGAGCGAATAAAAAATTCAATATTCTGTACGAAAAGCTGCAAAAATTTCAACGAAATCAAAGTTAGTTTTTTTCCAGCATGTTACAGATGCAAAAATGATATCACAGTTTTATGATGGACAAATTATTTGTGATGTCTATAAAAATATTACATTTTTACATTTTTATCACAGTATTACTATTTTCTTAATTAAACTTTAAATTAATCTTAAATTAAAAAGTTATCTGTGGAGAAAAAATTTTACGAAAAAAACCTCAGGATTATGATCGTACAACAGATTCATATCAATACGATGACGCTTCATTAGATGTATACATTCAACATATTTTAATGAATCAATCAGTTTTTTCAGTAAATTTATTAACAAAGATCGTAAATAAATAGTCTCAATATTTCCTGCAAACTTAGATGCAAATACTTTTAGAGCAGTAACGTTTCTAAATATCTTTTCAAATAAGAAAATCCCATTCATGATTAAAAACTCAAATGCGACTACTCAAATAAAACAAAAGGTATAAAAGGTATAAACCTCGCGGTATTTGCAACCATAAACAGGCAGTTGTCGGATTGTGACCAATGATAATTGATCCTCGTTCAACAATACGATAACTTGAACTATTTTCGAGAATAAAATTGTTTGAAAATAAATTTTTTATCTTCATCACATGCAGCTTGTTGTTTATATTTACAAGTAAAAATTCGTCGCAAATAGTGTAAGAAATAACATCGCTGAATAACGGTTTACCATTACAAAGTAACTGATTTCTTTTAGTTAGACCAAACAAAAGATTCTGAAAGGATGGTAATTATGACGAAAAA
The DNA here is from genome assembly GCA_900625125.1 of Dracunculus medinensis. NCBI lineage: Eukaryota > Metazoa > Nematoda > Chromadorea > Rhabditida > Dracunculidae > Dracunculus > Dracunculus medinensis. The sequence goes on from UYYG01001195.1 coordinate 237,724, forward strand.
GTAATCATAGTAATTACAATCATCTCCATAATTTATCAAGAAAAAATGAAGAAATTTTCAAGCAGATCTCATTTTCTATAAAATTTGCTAAAATATAAATAAAAATGAAAACAGATACCAGTAACTCAAAAGAGTTCACCTAAATGTATTTCGTTTAGAGTTAGCAATTATATCGAAAAACTTAGAAATCACAAAATCCCAACCGATTTTTCAATAAATGAAATACTTTTGTATAATATTTCGTCATTTACACCTTCTGTAGGCTGCGAAAGTAAGTTGAGCTGCCTGTATTGTAACAAAAATATTTCCCTACTTCTTGACTGAATAAAAACATTTGAATTCTCCGAATGAAGCCATGAAATCGGCACAGCTGAGCTGTAAGACACAGAGCTGAAATAAAAAAAAAAATAATTTTAACTGTAAGACACAGAGCTTAAATAATAATTTTATGAAAAATAATTTTAAAAATAATAAATAATTTTAAAAAATAATTTTAAAAATAATTTTAGAAATAATTTTAATAAAATAGTTTTAACGAGGACAATTCCAAACGATGAGAAACTTACCAATCATCTAAGTTATCAACTGTACTCTCAATAATGCTGTGATTATCACATGAAATCAAAAGTACTGCAATATGTTGACCCGTAAAACTGATATTGGTACAAAGAAAAGGTGCAGCAAACGAGACGTCAAAATGTTTGCTAAGTTTAAAGAAATATTTTCGCTCTATGAGATCATCTAAAATGAAATATATGATGAAAATTAATAATAAACTCATCAAACTGACGGCAATATCTTTAGATTTTCAAACTTATTGAATATGCATATATATATATATATATATATATATATGTAAGTAGATAAAATCATCATTGAAAGCATCTGCATTTCATCAAAGAAAACATAAAAATTTTAAAACATTGCAAAGAACTTTAAAGAAAAGTTTATTTCTACGAAAATTTATAAAATTTATAATAAACTTACATATGTGAAAAAAGTGATTAGTCAGAAAGAAAGCAGCACCAGCACCACATTGAGCAATAGCAGAAACAGTATCGGGAAACTCCATAGAATAATGACACATAGGGGGTGGAACAACACCCGAGGTTAAGTCGGTTACTCGCACATTTTCTAAATTGTCCATTTTTTTCAAAAAATTGCAAAATTTCTTTCAGATATCTTTTTACTAGCAATGATTGACGTTTTTATCCATTTATCAAACCACTTTTTTCCAAAAAGAACGAGTAAGTTCGTGATTTCTCCACTATTTCATGTTAATTCTCTACTACTTTATTTCTCTACCATTTTAACAATTAGCGAAATGGAACATTCAGTTAACACTGGTGCATCAGGGGCTTAGTGGCAATTAACTGCTACCGAGAATCGAGAATTGCTTGCGTTTGAATTGAGGGACCATGCTTTGCCGTGTCAGCCGAATAACGAAAGCAACAGGTAGTGGCTTAGTGGGTTGCTGCCAGTTTGAAATTCCAATGCTGAGGCTATACGCCCCGCAGAAGTAAACTCGTCCTTCAATAATCTAGGTAACACAGGCGACTTACCTATATTGCTATCACAAAGTGACTTACTGGCATATCTAGTCCGACAAGCCAGCAGATTAACCAGTAATAGTTAGAGCTCTTGGAAAAAAATTCAGCTAACATAAGGTCTACAAGCAATTTGAGATTAATACCAGAATGTAAACTCAAAAAACCGAAAAATTTTCTATTCATATACCTATTGTTTAATCTCTTTACTATCTATCCAACAATAACTTACAAAAACTAAAAATACCTTTCACCCTTTCACTTCTTGTATTGAAGATTTCATTCATTTCAGCCTTCAAGGTTCAAAGTGAAATTTAGCAGAATTATAGAAAAGATATAGCACATATACATATATAAATATGGGGAATAGAATGGCTCAGTGGATAGTTGTTCAATTGGGAGTGCCGATATTGAGGTTCGATCTCCCGCAGGCGTAAACCTGTACAAAAATCCGGGTGATGCTGGCGACTCACCTGTACTTCTATTGCCAAGGGACTCCCTGGCATATTTGTCCAGTGCGATAAGCCGGTGGAGCGAATTTAACCAGTAATGGTGAGGATTCTTAAAAAATATATAATATATATATATATAATAGGCACAATAGTATTAACGTACAATTTCATCCTATTATCAGGAAATCTAAAGATGACCTTACTAAAAATTTTAAGATATCCATCATTTTCTGAGCCTGATTTAAAAAAATCAAAAGCAGAAAAAAGAAACACACGTCCATTGATTACGAGAACTATTCCATCGTGAATATTATAAATGAAGCTGAATTCAATAGACCATACAAATCCCTCATTAGTAACGTATTTAAAAACATTTGGACTCGAATTGGCCCAGCGACTGTATAGCAGATGATTTGAAAAAGTTATCCGATATTTTAACATCCAGTCGTAGTTGCTCACGCACCAAAACTGAACTGTAATCACAAATATCGTGAAATTATTTAGGAATAAAAAAGCACATGTTTCGCACAGATTGTAAGTTTTTAAATGAATCTTTCTGCGGATGAAGAATTGCAAACCTTCAAAGTATGCCTAAATACTATCAATTAGAGGAAATGTTGTAAACGTAGCACGAATTATTCGATACGATCTATTTTATTGGTGTATTTTTCATCTGTAGACAACATCTATTTACCACAAAAATGATTTTAAAAACGAAAATAGAGAAAAAAAAACCTTCTCTTAAAGTGCAGTTCAAAGTGGCTAAATGAATACAAAAAATAGTTGAATCATAATTCCATCCCAGCCATGACACATAATCATTGTTAACATCTGGCAGTTTGAAACTCGACCGTACTTGACCATTCCTCTCAAAAAAGAAAATTTCTCGCACAATGCCTTTAACACGGCTAACGGCAATTAAATTTCCAGATGGTCTGAAAGGTGGTGCTAAAAATAATTCGGAAAAAAAATGAAGTAAAATCACAGATATAGCAGAAGAAAAAAAGAAGTACCTATATGCGAGACTTTGTTCAATACCAGACAAAGGTTCGAGACAACTAATCAAATCCATCTCATCATTCCATATGGAAACTTTCCTTATTTTTAGACTGTTGACATAACTAACGGCAAAATATGTAGCATCACCACTCCAGCTAATTAATGTATTACCAATATCGTGTTCCAACACTTCTGTCTCATATTCATTCTATATAAGAAATTTTAGCAATCGTTTAAACCAAAATGACAACTGATTATAAAATTCCAGCATCATAAAATTTTAAAAAAAAGGTTTTCAAGAGTTACCTCTTGCTGTTTCCTTCTGCCAGCGCCTTGAAACTGAGTTTCACTTGATCCCCATCCTAAGCTAACTAGCTGATCTAGAATTTAAACATTAATACATGCTCAATTACCTATTAAGATTTATTCAAAAATCAAACAACATCAACCTCTTCCAATTTCACTTGAAATTAGTGACTTTATTCCACTACATTGAAAATCACGCGAGAAAAAATGAAGTAGATCTGATGAAATTGAAATTAATAAATGGTGATCGGGAGCCCATGAAATTGCATCAATGATGTGTTGAGAATCGAGTCGAAATACTTCCACGGTCTAAATGAATCGTTTTATAGCATAAAAACTATATCAATAAATCAATAAAAAAAAATATCAATAAATTAAATTAAAAAAATCAGAATCATCGGCATTTCACTTAATAAGAAAATATTTAATATCGTAAAATATCAGTTAGAAGAAATGGCACATCTATGCACATAAGAAAAAATTTTTCAAAGTATATTAAAATAAATTTTAAAAAATATAAATTGTCTATCGAAACCCCCTTATCTTCCGGCCTGAGAAGCACGACCGTATTTGAGGAAAATATAGCACAAATGGCATTTTCATCACCCAGTTCATCCAGCGATATAATTTTGTTAAAATCACATTCGGTACTTTTCGGATATTCGAAAAATTTCTTAATTCACAGTTATATTTACAACCGTTTTGAATTAAATAAAAGAATTGAATTAAATTACCTACAAATTTCAATAAATTTTAATATTTATATAATAGCGCAAAAACTTCTTCCTAAAATTTTAGAATAATATTTGATCACAAATTTTTGAGAAATAAAAGAAAACAAATATAAAACAACTATATTAAAAGTTTAATGACTTTAAACATCCAGTAACAAAAATGTTAGGAAACTAAGAAATGTTAGGGAATTACTTGGGAAGGAAACTGCAAAATTCCTTGAGAAAATGCGCAATAAATTTGACCGAAATCATCTATGAGGAATGCTTGAGCATCTGAAATAAATAGAGACAAACGAAAGGATTGAACGAGTATTTAATGAAAATTATTTAAACGAATTTGACTGACATGCAATAAGGCAATGGAGCAAATATCATCCCAAGCATCCTACATAACGTATTGCATTAGAAACTCCATTGGGATAAAGGCTTGCCTATATTTTAACTCCAGTCTCCATGACTATGATTGTTCATCCTAATAGCCAGTAAAGCAAGCTAAAAATTGTAGTAAAAAATTGCAAAACCTCATTTTTTTTTTTAATTCTTCATTAATTTTAATAAATATAACTCAAATCCGAAACCTTTTTATTTCACATGCGCCTTTCTCCGACAGCTCTGGTGTAAACATAAAGGTTTAATTCGTTTTACTTAATGTTTTATTTTATTAAAAACCTAGCTGCCTAAGTCAAGGGTAACAACCTATTGCACAACGGCTTCACCCAAATATTTCACGCTTGATAATTTTGGGCAAAAAGCATCTTCAAGTCTCATTTGCGATTTAGCGAGCAATTCAAGTAACACAACGATAAAGAAGTTGAGCTCATAGAATTCAACAATCTCATTAAAACAATTCAAACCGCCATTTTAGTATTCAAAATATCTTACAAAAATGTAAAAATAAAATATAAAAAATGGGAATAAAAAATCTAAAAATCTAAAATATTTTAGAAATTTACCATTCATTTGAAAGAATCCAAATTCAATGAATTTAAAAGAATTCAAAGAAATCAAAATACCAAAACATTAAAACTTATAAATTATGATAATTAAAATTTAAATATTTCAATCATATTTCACACAGACAAAAAGAATAAAAAAATGAATAAAATAAATCAGATTAAACTTACTATTGAATGAAATGTCGCTGAATTCGTCACATTTTAAATCCAACTTAGTACATGAGGACTTCCAAACTGTTAAATTCCTCATTTTACTTCTGTCTGCAAAAAATTTCCACAAAACCTCAAAAAATATTTATAATTATCAATTATTTATCGCTTATTATTATTATATTATTATTATTTTGAGTTTCGATCTTTTATATATTAATATTAAGTAAGAATGTACGACAAAAATCTACCTTTAAAGGCTTTCAGTTATCAAATGTGAGAGAATATTGTTAAAATATATTTAATATGGTTAATATATAGTTAAAAAGCTGTAGATCTAATGGAAAATTTATCTGTTATTACTGAAAAGGTAGATAAGCAATTTCGACGAGGTTGAAATAGAAAGGAAATGCTGGAAAAGAAAAAGGAAAAAAAATTGGTTCTGAAAGAAACAGATGAAAAGAAAGGATATTAGACTGTGGACGTGCATGTTGTCATTATTTATATTTGAATTTAACGTTTTTTGTTAAGTATGTCGGTAGGATATCAAAGCACCGACGCTGAGGTTCTAAACACAGCAGGAGCAAACCTGCCGTTCAAAAATCCAGATGATGCTGGCGATTCACGTATTTCCATCGCCAAGGTATTCCCTGGTATATCTGTCTAGTCCGACAAGCCAGCGGAACGACTCTTAGCAGTAATGGTAAATGCTCTTTAAAAAAATAAGTTACTTCTTCATTGCTTTGAAATCGACGCACAATTTCGAAATTACTGCCAAATCCCCACTCAAAATTCTCCAATCGCGTAATAACGCATCTAGTCAGCATTTATTTATTAATGGGAAAATAAGATATTAATGAACAGTATGCTGGAGTTCGGAAGGCTTCTAAGGGAAAAATTAATGAGGGTTAAAGCCAACTGAACATTAACGGAAGTTTAAAACGAATCAAGTACCCGAATCACCAAAGTTTAAAGCAGAACCATTATGGGATTATCAAAAATGAGGAAAGAATGTGGCAGAGTTTGAGAGAGCTGATACGAAAGCACAAGGAGATTTTAGAAAGTACAAGCGGTTTATTAGCGTATGAAATGGCAAATTGTCATGCTTAACAATTAATTTGCAATTTTATAATTTGTAATTGCATCAATGTCAATACCATGTGCACGTAGCGCTCGGGAAAAAAATAAAGTGAGATACTCTAAAGTGGTTACAAACAGGACTTGTATGATTAAAGCGATAAGAATGAGATTCTTCTACTTCTTCAAACAGCTTTCGTTAGACTGGCTCCGCTGGCTACAAGGGTGAGACATCTCCAAGCTGCTTGGTACGACGCCATCGCTGGTAGTAATAGAAGAATAGATTAAAATGAGATTATTGATGGATGAATGCAAAATGTGGAAAAAGTTTAGAAAGGTTTTTCGGAAAATGTGGAAAAAGCTTAGAAAGGTTTTTTGCAAAACATGCAAGTTTTGGGGAATAGCAAAGGGTTTAAACCACGACTGATAGGGATTTCTTAGGTAAAAATGGTGAGTTAATATAGAACAATCAAATTTAAGCAAGTATTACTACTTGCTTACAAAAAATTAAGCTTACAACAAATAATTTTGAAGAGGAGAAATTTGTGGAAGACCATCGGTTGTGAGGCGGGCTTGTCAAGAGGTTGTAATAGCATCTACGGGATTCAGATAGTATAAAGAGCATTAAAGGAGAATATTTGCTGAAATAGGAAATAACAGAGATAATAGAGCGTGGTCTGATGGAGCATTAAGGAAAAATAAGAAAGCTTTGAGATGTTAAGGAGTTTGACTGGATTTATTTATTTTTTCAGCTTTATTCGAGCAGAAAATATAAGAAGGAATGCAACAGGTTTTGAAAATGTTAGGAAGGAAAGGAATGGGTGATAGAAGGCAAAGAGTGGACCTGGGGGTGTAGTGAGTTCTAAAAGGGAACAACTGGATTTATTTATTTTTTCAGCTTTATTCGAGCAGAAAATACAATAGCCGAAATGATTTCATGAATTGTTCGAAGAAATTTCAGGAAAATACATTGATTTCTGCTCAACTCAATTCAAATTTCAAGAATTCCAAATCTATGATTGCGATTTAGGAGTGCGAAAGGTTGGAATTTATTTTTTGCGAATAAAGTTGAATAAAAAAATCGGATTTAGAGAGATAGCGAAGGAATTCAACGGATGTAGGGAATAATTTTGAAGAATTTTGGAGAAAGTAGATATACACTGATATATACAGCAAGTTATTAAACAAATATTCTGTAGAATCGAAATGTGCCCTCCATTCCTTTCATGTAATAGTAACAGCCTACAGCAATACCAGCAATACCTTGTCTGCACCCCGTTTATTCTCAGGACAGATCGCAGTTCGAAATTCATTGTCACGCTTCTCTCAGTGTCACCACCTGTGATTTTTAGCATACCAAAATCTAGTGGGCAACCCGCTACCTGCTGATTTCGTAGGCAAATCAGTGCAATGCTGTTTAAGGGCGACTCATCAGATAGTATACAGCCTTCCTCTGTATATCCACATTGTCCAATGTAATCGCACCTGGTAGCACTAATAGCGAAGATGTCGATGGGAGTATGAACTTGAAACAATTTAAAAACCATGAGTTCTCTAGCGTCTTCGAAATATCGTACTGACTGGTACCGTTCGCGACATCGATATTCAACAGAACAGCGGAGTTCACAAATTCGAAGCTTTGTTACCACTAATATGTACGCTATTGCTAATAACCTTTTCGTGCGATGCACTCGATCGGCTTTCCTCGAACAAATTAAGTTATATGACCGATAACAATAATTTACAATAAAAATATACGGTTTTTTTCTTTTATTTGGTGTTCAACTAGTTTTTTCACCCGGTGACATGGAACTTCAGGCAAAACCAAAAACTGTCAAAGTCATGCCAACCAGAACTCGCACCTCCCTATTTACCAAACATTTATGTACGGTACCAAACCTCCACCATAGACTATGTTAGGCAAAAAATAATGTTTGGTTAGGCAATATGAAGCTGACAATTTAAATATGTCGGTTCAACATAGTTTGTGTCCTACAATTTAAATATCGTCAATTATTGGTTGTAAGGCAAATTTTAAGCGAGTATATTTATGGGACATGTCGTAAGAGTAGCGTCATATAGCGTCGACGAGTCACGAATTTAGATAATTTGCAATTGTATGCATTAAGTTTTTAATTTTAAAATGTAAAACTTAGTAGGTTTTTAGTATCGATCAGTTGCCGACATCGGGCAGAACGACTTCGGTTGGAGCCAAAGTTTGGCATCTGCTTCTTGCTGGGAGAAAACGCGTAATTATAAGTGAAATCCTCATGGTGTTTGGGATTCACATATACTTATACGTGTGAATATCTCACGATCTTTGTCCTATCTTTGTTGTCGGTGGAGCCAACCAAATCAGAAATGATAGGGGTGTTAGAAAAAATAATCGAGTGGAATATATTATGAAAAATTACGAATCGAGTTGGGGTCTGCGGGTAAGCACATGCACATATGCATAAACCTGGACGATTTCACCGGGTATTTTTCACAACGCGCTGGCCGAATGACTTGATCTTTCAAGCTTTTAGTCAAAATAAATCTTCACGCCATTGCACCGGCAAGAAGTTGAAGAAATACTTGAATGTGTGTGAGCAATAGCCTTGCTCCTTTCTTCTTCTGATACCCTTGGCCATTCACTGATTTCACTTGCTGCAATGGTGAACGGTTTTCTGAAAGCCTTTCGATTCGTTGCTATATCGGAAAGTAATAATGATATTTCTTTTTCATTTCTTTCTTAACACATCATGGAGCGCCTAAGCTTTCAGAATATTTCCTTCCCTTGGTCGGGTATGCTTATGCTCTCTTTTGATAACGTCCATCATAAAATTTGCATTTTTTAAGTCAAATTTTTGATAATTTCCACTTTTTTTCTTTTGAAAAATTTTGAGCGTTAAAGTAAAATAACTTTTGTTTTGATGTTCTATGTTATTTCACAGATTTCCCCTAAAGGAAGACGAAAATTTCCAGATTCATCTGTTCGGGCTGGAAATTCCACGCAGGTATGATCTATTATTGTAGCGAATCACTTTCCTATTTTCATTTGGCACTTACTTATTTTAGCTTAACTAAAATATCCGACGACCAAACTATTAGTAGTTTATTGCTGTAATGTGCGATTTGATTAAAAAACGGGTTTCTGGTACGGATGAAGGAGTCTTTATGGATCACGGTTTGCCCGATGAAGTGATTTTGAGACGTGATTTAATTACGAGGAACCTTCAGGTGTGCTATTTACTTTCAAGGTTTAACTCTTTGAAAAAATGTGAGAATTTGTTGCTTTGAATTCTTCGAAAATCCATATCTGTATATACTTCACTTTAAAATTATTTTCTCTCCTAAGGAAGTACTCGGGCTCGACACGTTAACTTCACATTTGAGCAGTGGCAAAAGGATTCATGTATATTGGGGAACAGCAACAACAGGACGGCCTCATGTCGGTTATTTTGTACCAATGGAAAAGATTGCAGATTTTCTGTCCGCCGGAATTCGCGTATTTAATTCCTTTATTTGTTTCTAATTAATTTAATTTGGATGAATAGTATTTTTAAAAGGCGAAGAAATTGTGGATAAAGGTATTTGCTGGGAATTTCTATGATTTTTTCTATTTCTGAGCAGATGCAATCCTGACTTGTTGGTGATGAAATAGTAGGCCACTATAGTAAAGCAAATGGTAAAATTTCATATATAAGAGATGTATAATAAACTATTGTAAATGCAAAGATAAAATACTAATTATTGGTAGAACTGGCATTAAATTGGTATGCGAACTTTATGGCTACAGAAAAGGATATAGACGTTTGAATAAGGTGGCAGGAAAGAGAAACAAAAGGAAGAAAGATTGTGAAAGGGAATGAACCGAAAAGTACAGAAAATATTTACAAAATCGAAAAAAGAATGTTTTTTCGTTTGGTGGAAATATATAATGGCTTTCAGTCATTTGCAATTATTTTTCTTAATTAGCAATAATAAACAATATTAACTGCTGAAAAATTCAGGTAACTGTATTATTTGCCGATTTGCATGCTTTTCTCGATAATATGAAAAGTACTTGGGAACAGCTGGAAAATCGGGTTCGTTATTACGAGAGGATCATCAAAGCATTGCTTAATTCTCTTCATGTACCTTTACACCAGTTATATTTTGTGCGAGGAACTTCTTTCCAACTTTCTAGGTTACTATTTTCGATATTTTTTAGACGTTTTTAGATGAAGAATAAATTTGCTTCTTGACAAAACAGTTAACGGCATTTTATTTTTTAGAAATTACACTTCGGATGTCTTGAAATTGTGTAGTCAGGTGTCGCGTAGAGATGCACTTCGCGCTGGAGCCGAAGTCATTAAACAAGTATGTTAATAATTGATATTTAGTCAGTTTTATGCAATTCATTTATTTTTTTTTGGTCTTTTCATCGTTTTCTTTTTTTAACGGTGACGAGCCTATTTTTATATGTTCATATCATTCATTACTTGATCCTTGATCTTTTTATTACTACATAAATAGAATTTATTTAGGTTGATTCTCCACTGCTTAGTGGTTTACTTTATCCACTTCTTCAAGCGCTTGATGAACATTACTTAAAAGTAGATGGACAATTTGGTGGTGTTGATCAAAGAAAAATTTTCATTCTTGCTGAAGAACAATTGCCGAAGTTAAAATTAGGCAAGAAATTTCATTTAATGAATCCCATGGTACCTGGATTGCAAGGAGCAAAAATGAGCAGGTTTATAGTTTCCTAAGATATTTTTTTGTATTTTTCATATTATTTATCATGAGAGAATTGTTGCATTTTTTTATATTTTTTATGGCATAAATTTCAGCTCTGAAGAAAGTTCGAAGATCGACCTTCTGGACTCTGCAGATGTTGTAAGACAGAAAGTTGATAGTGCAGTTTGTAAAATGACGTCTGATGATAATGGCGTTCTTGCTTTTTTTGAATATGTTCTATTTCCAGTTGTGGCACCAAATTCAATAAAAATTTGTGGTCGGGAATTTCGTCGTGCCATTGATCTAAAAGAAGCATTTGAAGCTGGTACAGTTGACGAGTTTTCAATCAAAAATGTGCTCAAAGTTTGTTTTTTATATTAAAAATTCATAATTCATTTTCATAATAAATATGAGACGAATTTTGAAGTATTGTCGCGATTTTTTTTTTTTTTTTGACTTATGGTATTCAAGTAATTTTTTTTGAATGCATCATTTCATCGTATCATGCACACCTCTAATTCTGGTTTGGTACATAATGCTGGATCAGATTCGCTAATGTGCTACAAAAAAAGATGTCACACATTCGTGGTAGGCGTTATTGACGTTAAACTTACTTCGAAAAAACGCATCAACAAATTATAACATCTAATTTAACTTTTATCTTGAATTTTTTTTTATTTTCTCCACATTACTCCACTGTAACATCGCTTTTTTGTTTTATTCTTTCCTTTAGAATCTTTATTTGATATCTGAATCGATAGAGTTGATATGAAGATAAGATTGTATTTTATCTTAAACTGCAAATTAAATTGGTATTTTGTGCATTTAAATTGGTAATTCGTGTCGGATGTAATTTTTAACTTGTTTGATTAGTACGTATTAGTATATGTAGTATACATATCATCACTGTGGTAAAGCAGAATAGTGAGGGGTAGATTTCGTGCGATTTTACTATTTATAATTTATATGGCTAGTGGGTTGTTGCTCAATTGGAAGCGCCGATGCTGAGGTTCGATTCCCCGCAGGAGTAAATCTATACGAAAATCCGGGTGATGCTTGCTGGCGACTCACCTGTATTTCTATCGCCAAGAGACTGCCTGGCGTATTGCCCAATGTGACAAGCCAGTGCAGCGAGTTTAACCAGTAATGGTGCAGAACTTTTAGAAAAATTTTTATAGCAGCTTATTTACGTAAAATATAATTTTTATTTTTACAGACACACTTGTGCAATTTGCTTGCATCTGTTCAAAAAAATTTTTATGAAGAAGATGTGGCAGACATTATAGAAAAAGCTTATTCCATACCAAAGGAATTGTTTGATATACCTACTGAGGATTTTTCGGATCTAGAAGTTCATGATGTTGAAGAAGTAGAGATTCAAGAACTGATTGCAAATGCTAAGGTAGTCTTTTGTATTCCGAAATGTTCGTGTGTTTCAGGCATTGTTTGCATTTGTATAGGTACATGAAAGAATAAGAATATGAGTTTTCTATTTTATTTTTTTTTATCATTATGAATATTTTGGTAAAAAGAATAATAAGGGTGAAAATCAGCGAATTGTTGTTTAAAAAATTGAAGGTATTTTTTAATGGTTAAATGGTTCATTTCTATTAAGAGTATAGTTTGTTGAAATATTTTCAAATTGGTCATTTTAAATAATTTTTACGTGATGAATGATTTATATTCATATAACTCAGCTTGTAGGGCATATTGAGTGTATAGAATTTATATAGAATTTATAGGATTTCGATAAGTTGATAAAAAAAATGCTAACACTGTTTATTTCTAATCAACTTTTTCTTTTTTCATTTCTTTTTTTGAAAAGATATTTTGTGGTTTCTTTTTTTTGCAGATAGTTGGAAATCTTTCTTGGCTGAAGAAAGTTTTACATGCAGACAAAAAATTGCATGTACTATATTCAATCGCACCTAAGGGTCGTTTTCATTTCGGTTTTATCTCACCACTTTTAAAATTAAAGGTAATTTCTGGAAAAAGTTTTTTTTGGTGGGTTAATGTTATAAATTTGGTTGTGATTTTGAGGGATTATGCATGTTCCATCCAAAATTTCTATTTTTTAGCAGCTGCAAGCTTGTGCTAAAGTTACGATAACTATTTTAATAGCTGATTTGGAAGCATTTTTGGATAATGAAAAATGTCTATGGAATTTACTTGATGCAAGATTTCATTATTACAGTGCAGTTTTACTGCAGATATTGTCGCAGATAGGTCTTAAAGATGTAAATATTATTCGAGGATCGGATTATCAGTTAGAATCGTATGTGTTTATGCAAATGAAAATATATTTCACTGTTAGAATTTCAGTAAATTGATCATAAAATGCTAATAAGCTACCGTGCTTTTCAGTAAAAGTTAAGATATGAAGCATAAATATAATTTATGGTTCAGTTTAGTGGAGCTAAAATATATTTATATATAGGCAATATACGATAGATCTTTATAAGATGGCTTCTAAAGTAACACGCGATGAAGCAGCCATATTAGAGGGTTCAACGTTGGCTTCTTTATTATCACCACTCTATTTCGCTATCGATCAATATTATTTAAATGCTGATATAATTGTAGCTGGAGCTGATATGTATAAATATGCTGAACTAGCTAACAAAGTATGTATTTTTGTTCAAACCAAAGATTTTTCCAGATAGCTTTTATGTAAGTGGATTAATAAAACATACTTTAGTTGCTTATGGCGCATGGTGAAATGCCTCGAATTCAACTTTTGGTACCCGTATTTCCATCGATTGCTTCTGATAAAATGTCAGCGACAGATTTTGATTTTCTTCTGGATCCTTTAGATACACCAAAACAGACACGACAAAAAATTGGTCGATCATTTTGTGAACCTGGAAATATCGAGAATAATTTTGCTCTTCGCCTAGCCGAATATATTTTCTTAATCACTAATAATGGTAAGATGTTCAAGTCTATCAAGGTTATCTTTATCTTTTTTCATGAACAGTGAAAAATACGTTTTAGATTTGAAAATTCGTCGAACAGTAGAAAATGGTGGTGATTTATCGGTATCTGAATACAAAGAACTGGAAAAATTATTTGCTGAAGCGAAACTGCATCCAGGCGATCTAAAGTCAGCAGTAACTGATGCAATCAATGATTTTTTTAATCCCGTTCGTACACATTTTGCCTCAACTCAAGCAAAAATGTTGGCATCAGCATTTCCACCATCGAAAGGACGTAAAAAATAAAAAAATTAATTATTAGGCGATTAATGCTATTTATCATCGTTTTCACGAAATGTTTGAAATTTTATCCTTTTTAGCTTTCGTTTTCTATACGATGGATATGATTTGGATTACAGCTAGATTACAAATTTTTTACAAAAACTATTCCTTCTTATTTTGACTCTACTTTCTTTTATTATTTATTGGAGTATTACCACATATAATAGGTGAATGTGGTGCATAGCAATGATTTAGGGGTCACTTTCCTTTGGTAGTTATAAACTGGCTATTAACAATGAAAAAAATAATCCGGTGGACATTTTTCCTTTATATTTGGTTTTTCCTTTATATTCCTTTATATTTGCAGTTTATTTTACAATAATTCTACATCGATGTATTCAACATTTTGCTGTTGTTATTTTCTTGTGAAGTAAAATTTTGTACTATTTACTTTTTGTCAAGTGAAGGGAAAAACTATGGGGCAAAAATGATTATGCTTTTTGTGAGTTTTTATATATTATTGCCCAAGAATAACGTTGAATAACTTTTATTTTTCGGCAATATGACATACATTAAGGGGGTACTACGAGTTTGAAAGGGCGGTTGTTGCCTCAATTTTTTCAGTCGGTTTATTGTGCATTGCTTCCTCACTTTTGCGCCGACACTACCATTTTCTTCCCTTCGCAATACGCATTTTAGCCGTCTTGAACCAAAAACTTTATTCCTTATATCGTTTTATTGGCCTCCTATCATCTATAATTCCAATTAGGGTAAGGAAAACTTTAATATTACATTGCTAAAAATTTCTTTTATCCTAAGACGATTGTCCGCAAAAATTGTGGGAAATTTATTTTGAATTTAAAATGGATCTCCAAATTTGATGTGTTGCGGTGGTGAGATGGGCTTGTTGTGTATGATTAGGGATGGGGGTCGTCATATGTGCTGTGGTACTCATAATTTTATCCCGTTAAATTGTAAAATAATTTATTTTGCTTATCCAAATGTTTTAAATGTTTTGTTAATTCTTTTATCTTTCTGATAAATTAACGGCTTTTCTAACAAATTCTTGAATTCGTCTGTCTTCTAAATCTGAAATATTTTTAACAATTTTTTTAAAATTGAAATATGAAAGAGGAAGGTTCGGTTCTTCGATAAGAATAAACCTGTAATCGACTCTTGCAGATTTCTAACAGCCTGTTGGGCTGGAAATAGCACTAATCACTCACTCTTTTTCATTGACTGAATTTTGTGGTGATTACGACTATCAAGAGAAGAATTCCAAACGAAAAATTTTGCAAGACGTACGTACACATATTCAAAGAAATTTAAATAAAGAAATTCTTTGATAGAAATTCTTCGAAATTCTTTTGTTAGGCCGAGGACAGTCCGACCGATATGTGTATTGCTTGGTCTGCCAGATCAACGCTCATGGTTCGCCCCATAATTTACTCAATTTCCCATTAAGAATCAAATCAGGCTGGTGCTGGGGATATCTGTAACCAAGCGACTCATTCTCTGGCGAAATGATCTCACCCTTGGATAGCCATTTGTACCTAACCGGAAATGGTGAATGCTATAGAATATTGAATTGGATATTAGCATCTAGTTCTTTTTAATTTTATGATTTTGGAATTCTAGAAAGTTGCAATTATTCCACTAATTTTTTTTTGTAAACATTTTTCCACTTAAAATTTTTTTAGCAGGTCATATTTATTAAGAAAGTTCTTTGTTTTCATAGTATTCCTTTTTTCCATTTCTTATTTTCTTTTCTTTTTAATTTGCATATCTTATATCTGTAATCTCATAATCTTCTTTCTCATTCATATTTGTTTACTAGTGCTATTTAATTATAATTGAAACACTGTGCCTCCCATCTATGTTACTGAATGACCTCAATTTTTACTTTTCATCAATAACCTTTCGTCATTATTCATTGGGTTATTGTTCATTTCTTTATTTTTTCTAGTCGTGCTTGTCGTTTAGTTTTATTCGCACTCTCTTCAATAACTGATGGGATGGTAAATAGAAGTGGGTTAAATAATAGGATGAGTAAGAGGTCAATGGATCATATGGTCAAACTGGTTTTACTGGTGAAACGATCAAGCATATGTGCGATATGAAACATGGATATTTTTTGAGGAATAGTCAAACCACTCCGATAGGAAAGCAGTAGGAAGATAAATACCGCATCCAAATAGTGGAATCTTCCCATAAATGACTGTGAACTTTTGTATTCCACTCATTTTCCTTGTTCCTTATTTGTTCCTTATTGCAGCCAGGCTTCAATTATAATGTGCGATATACGATATATGAAACTGAACTAATCTGAAACCCAAAACCTTCAAACTTAAGCGATTAAGCCTTTAATGTTTATCGTACAATAAAAGCATATTATAAAGTAGAAATAAAAACTCAACCGATCAAGACCGTCCTGATATTCTTTTTTCAATAAATCCTTTTCAAGCAGTTCTATCCTCTTACTTTATTTCTGTTTTATAACACAGGTTATATGTTGTATGGTATTGTAATATTAAAGGTTCAGTCACCCAAGTTTGAACCTTCTGTGTGATAAATTCAATCAATTTCTTCGTCTTCGCATTATAACAAAGAGCGAAGCCTGGATGCAATATTAGGAGCAAGAAAAAAACGCTTGGTAGACAAAAGTTCACAACATCCTTCATACGAAAATTCCACTATTTGATTATGGTATTTTCGCGTAATTGCTTATCATATTTTATTGTTGATTTCCTTTTTTTTAATATATTCCTCTCTTTTTCATTTGTGAAAAATAAGTGAATCAGGTATGAGCTGGTTTCGATTTTAATGTTTTTTCTTTATTGGTTATTCACATTTAATATGCAAAATAATTTTCTATAGTTTCGGAGAGTTCTTAATCCGTTAACCTTTTGTTTTTTGATTCATATAGTTTTCCATTTCTTCGTTTCGTCGTTTACCACTAAAAATTTCTGGTTTTGCGTATTCCACTTCTTACTAGGATGAGGTATTTACTAGAGAGTTGCTTGTGTTCAGCCTGTAAGCCATCAATGCCGCAGGGATTTCAGTAATTTTACGAAAAGATTTGCTTCTTCTAAAGCGTGATTTTTTGATTGTTAAAGAAAAAATTTCGAAAAGATCACAATCATCCATGCAGAGAAATCATTCTTATTTCGATTGATTCATTTTCATATGCGTAAATGCGAATGGATTGTATTCTACGATTTCCTAGCAGCTTTGTTTCAAAATTAGTATCCACGATTGCAAAAATATTGTGTGGAAATTATCTTATATTGTTTATTTCAGTTTATTTAAATTAATGGCTTATATGTCATTATTAAGTTAGAATTTTTCACATTTTTAATTTCCACATATTTTTTCACCTTATATCTTCAATTTGTGTTCTTTATTCACGAATGAGCTTCCAGGATAACGTTTCATAGATATTACCTTTTCTTATTTAAGTGCTATTTTTCTTCGAAATTTTGTTTTCTTTTGGTGGTTATCTATTTTTTCTTTTATCATTTAGTTTCAACTGATAGGTACCATTTAGCTCATTTTTGATGTGATTCACCACAGTTAGTGGTAGTGATTTATTTATTATAATACATCCCTGCGCCATTTTCAGCGATTCATAAAACTTTTCTCTTCATCAAAGCGATTTTGAATTCTAATTAAATTTGTAATTATTCACTTCCTTCATTTTGTTCTTTTTTATCATTTAATCATTTTGTTTTTTTACTTCTTTCATCGCGTACATACCAACAGTAAGCGTGGTTTGCCTAATCGGTAATGGTAAGCACTAACTACATATCTTTTTCCATTGCAGACTGTTTTACGATTTTGTTTTTTATTAAATTAAACCTTTATTTAATAAAATTTTAATAATTTTTTCATTATTTCACGCCAGCAAGTTTTCCACACAAAGCGCAAAGTAAAGTCTGATATCAAAAAGTTTTCAGGAAAAATGATTCCATTCGAATTACTTGTAGAGGATAAATTGCTTAAGAAGCATGTAAGTGCTATTTTTCTTCGAAATTTTGTTTTGGTGGTATTTAAACTTTTTCATATTTATCTTTACGAATTCGCAGCAAATTTACTATAGGAAAGCGACGTTTATCGCAAAAAAATAACTCAGCCTACAACGAAGACACAAAAAATTGGAAACATGAATCCGAATTTGCGGAAACTTTACCCTAAGCCACTGCTTTTCACTCATCGAGAAGATAGAACAAATGGTAAAATAATTTTTTTTTTTTTATTGAGTAATTTTTTTTTGCTTTTCTTTTTTGATATGTTTTTTGGGTAATTTATATTTTCGTTATTACTTACTGGTTACTAAATGATTAGATTTGAGAAAGATGGTTGCCAGAATTTTTTTCCAGTAACATTGGCGAGTGTGCGTTACAATCCGAAATTACGAGAAACGTTTTTCGAGCAGGCATTTGATCAGCACATTCTCATTGGGCTGGGAGATGCTGCTAAAGTAATTAAGAATTTTACTTGATCATTTGCTTAAAATCTGGAATATTTTCTTTTTTTTTGTTTTTCTTAAATTTTTTGGAAAATTGCAATTCAATTTTTCGCAACTCAGATATTTGCCATCTGCACTTTCTTCGACTTTACAGGTATATGCAGTAAGATCTTGCGATGACGGTAAATATTATGCAGTTAAAAAGATGGCAGGGTATCACAGCACTAGCTCTCCCGTTTTTCAAGAGATTAAATACCACGAAAGGCTTGGTTATCATCCAAATATAGTACATATGGTTCGAGCATGGGGTCAGGACGGTCGAGTTTATATGCAGTTTGAACTGTGCGTTTGCAAGTAAGCTCTTCACTTAATCGATGGCTTACTTATTTTATTTTCTATGTGGAGTGTAACTGACTGTATTTTTTTGGTTTATGGATGTAGCAGAATGGTAGAATTTCAAAAAAAAATTCAGCTACTTTCAGCCTGGCACAATATGCTTATTTAGCAGTTAAGATCGATAAAGAAGATTTATGGCTTATTTTTGCTGATCTTGTAAGGGTATGTTGGTTTTTTTTTCTATTTTTTTATTTGCTTTATTTCTTACAAATTTCTTATAAATTATCTAAACGTAAATTTTTATTCTTTTTTCGTTTCTACCTTTCATATTTCAGGGAATCAATTACATGCATTCACTTAATCTTATCCACGTGGATTTGAAATTAGAAAATATTATGGTAACCAAAAATAAAGTTTTTAAATTGGGCGATTTTGGCTTGGCTTTCCATTTGCAAGTTCGTTTTATTTTAAATTATGCATAATTATTGTTTTTCTTTGTTTTATTGACATTAATATTAGGAGTCGGATTACGACAAATTCGAAGTAGGCGATGCTCGGTATGCTCCATCCTGTAACGTTGGTCCCTCAAAGGCTTACGATATTTTTGCCCTGGGAATGTGCATGTTTGAGTTAGCTACCGATTTTTGTCTACCTAGTGATGGAGGCAGATGGAGTGACTTAAGGAAGCAGAATGTTCTGGAAAATCTTCTAACAGGTTTTTTTCGATATCTAAAAATTCTAATTAAAAATCAATTCAAACTTATTAAAACATTTAGCGATTATTGATGTTGAGGTTATATTTTTAATTCTATTTGTTTTTCTCAAAATCAGACGAAATAGATTAAACCTATTTGAGATGTTGATGAGAATTTGGTGAAATTAATCCTTTGGTGTTTGAAAAACGATCCGAAAGAACGACCAACAATTGAACAGCTTGCTAGTGATCCGATTTTAAAATCATATATCATTCAGCGTGAAAATTTGTTCAATTCTAAAGAAGTATTTATTGATAATTTTCATGGTTTTTTTAATCGTAATGTTCAATTAGACTGTTTCGACTGCTATGACAATAATTATTGAAAAAATTGAAGCGAAAGATAAAATTAATCCGACAGGTCTTAAACATTTTAGTATGGTCCTACAAATTATCTTGATTTATCGGCTTTTGATCTGGAAAATTCGAAAATTGAGAATTTCGCAGGTATTACTATATTTGTTAAAGTATTTTTTTCTAATGGGATTTGGGAATGAAATTTTTCAAAATTCCCAAAAATTTTTTTAGTGGCCTTTTTTTTATACCTTTAATCTAAATGTTTAGGTGGAAGTTCATTTACTGGTGAATGGTGGTCTCCAGATGGATCTTGCTCGCCTTTTTCAAAAGAAATACATAATGCGTAAATTTTCAGTTTTTCTGTTGAGTATAATAATTTTGTTCGAATAATTATTGTTGTTGTAAGCGTAAAATTAATTAATTATGTTGAAATATTGTTGAATTTAAATTATTTACAAAGCATGTTCCTATAGTTCATATTCTTTCAGTGATCCTTGCGGGAGTGTTTTGTCATCGATTTCACCAATTAATCGTTCGTTAAGGATAACAGCACTTGAAGAAAGTTTCCGTAACGTTGTGAGTTCAACGCCTGATCTATGCGATCAGTTTATACTTCCTCCGAAAACACCTTTAGGAATCTACCTGTGTGCTACTTTATTCTTCCCACATTATAATACTGATTTCGTTTTTCGGGATTTACTGCATCTAGTTAGTTTTTATTCTATATATCTTTGTATTTGGGAGATTTTTTCTGTTATTTTTAACATGAAAATTTTTTAGCCTTTATCACCGCGTGAGAGAAAATGGCAAAGGTTTATCAGCAAAAGATTTTCAAGAAGCAAATGTGTAAGCAAATATGTAAGAATATTTTTGTTTTATTCATTTAATTTTGTGAGTTGTTTCATTGATCATGTGGAACCAATATTCTTTGATTGATTTCTATATTTTTTTAAAGAATAGTGCATCGCTACCTTTAACCCATAATTTATATTTTTTTATGCTTACTGTTTTTTTCTCGGTATTTATAGAGATTTTTCTGATTTTTATTGCCTTGATACTTTCAAAAAATTTAGTCTTCACTTTTCTTATTAATTTCAGCTATATGAATCGCATAAAGAATTATTCGAAGACTATGATTCTAGTGTTTTGGTAAATTATTTTAATTGATTTATTTATTCTTTTAATTATTTTTCACATTTTTTGTATTTTTTTTGCATTCTACGAGAAGTTTTATTTTCGATTATTAGAGGTTAGTTTAATTTTAAAAATATTTTGGAGAAAAAAAATTTTCCTCTTTTCTGAATTTTTTTCTGTTGGATTTGGATTTCTGGTTACACATGGACTATGGATAATTTATGGAGCTTGAAATAATCTTGACCTATTGGTTAAAAAAAATTCTCTTTATTTCTTTTCTATGCTGACTTCTTTATACAGTAATATTTTTCGTTATAAAATTAGTTCATTTGTTATTACTCAGCTTTTATCTTTAACTATGATTTTGCCATATTTATTTCTTGGTTATAATGTAAATATTTTTAATTTAGGGTAACATAGAACGTAGTATTAGCTCAAGTTTTGGAAGTACTGAGCTTAAATGCATGAACAAAGATGAATCGAATACAGGATTAGAATATATTGAAGGAGGATTAGATCAGACAGACAAAAAGGATAAAGTTCCAACTGATCCATGTTATAATCGACCTAATAGCGATTTAGATCGATCAATTTATATTATATCAGAGGTTAGTAAGTGTTATTCAACATTTTTGTCTCTTTTTTTTATTCTATTGGATAGTCTATTGTAACAAAATAATCAAGCCACTAATATAATTTTTCAAGATTCAAAAAGGAAATCAGAAAAAATGGTCTTTAGCCATTTATTTAAAAAAGAGCCAAATATTTGAGAAGATTGCTAGGTCGAAAAAAAAAAACTAGGTGTTCGAAAATCGTATAGTATATTAATCTATCAAAAATTTTATATTTTCATTTATATCAGCTTATAGTATTTTGTGATGCCTAGGAGATTATTTGGAGTGTGAAAGTTTAGTCGAAAATTTTCCTATTTAGGCTGACTCTGATGAAATCGTAAACGAGACTTTGGAAAGTGATTATTCGGTTGGATTAGATGGCGATATTGCTTCACTGTAGTAGCAGGAAAATTAAATTTATGGTTAAATGTCATCACTGTTTTTCATTTTATTTTTATTTATTTATGTTTCAGATTTTTATGAGATTTATTTTTTTCTGTTTGTATATCTTTTTTTTAAATTTATCTTGGTTTTTATCATATTTAAAACATTGTCTACTGTTTTATCATCCATCTTTTAATTTGTGTGTTATGTCTTTTAAGATGGAATTTATTGGAATTATTTATTATTCAACCACATTTATTTATATTTATATCTGCTCAATATAATATTTAGCTGATGTTTGAAGAATTACTTGGGATAAGAAAGTTAGCTGAAGAACTTTCGGGTATATTTTTAAGCCTCTTTGGTTGCAGCACACGAAATAAGTTGTGGTTTGTGTGGATTAGTGGATGACATAATATACTACTGCTTGCTTGCAATAGCTCTAATAAATTATGTTGAATGACTTCTTCATTTTTTATTTTTATTTATTTATGAGTTTTATTTGTTTTTTATTTTTATTTGCGTTTTTTTCAAACTTTACATAGTTTTATGAATTTTTTCAGTTGCATGTGCCTTTTTTTCAAATTTTGCACTTTTTTTCTTATCTTATATTACAAATTATATTAGTCTTATTTGTCGTCCAAAATATATTTATCGTTTTTTTCGAAGGATAGTCATTTATTTATTGAACTGTAGTTTTTATCTTTATTTCTAAAATTGCTTCAACAAATTAAATAAGTTATCTTTATAATTATTTATTTTTGTAATTATTTCATCAAATTAAATGGGTTTTATTTATAATTTATTGCGATGCTTGCGTCGGTTATTTAGGTTGCATAGATAAATTTGCAAATATTGAATAGGATAGGAATAAAAATGGCGTATCTGTTATTGCACATGTTCCTTTTTGTATATCTTTGTTTTATATATTATTGTTTTTATATATTATTTATTTTTGCAATGTTTTGTTTGGTCGCATAAAAATTTTGATGGCCATTTATACTTCGGACAAATATGTGGAAAAAATATTCAGAAATATTCAGAATTCAGGGTAAAATATAAAAAAGAATCTGGATCTTATGCATTTTGTTATATTCTTTCTCAATAATACATTTTTTATTGAATAAAAGATGAGTTTTTTAAATTTTTTTTGTTGGTTGGTCGCGGGCGTTTGCAATTTATTCCATTTGCTTTTACTAATTTCGTTAGGCATTATAGATATTACGGATTTCAGCTGGTGGGAAGTACGCTTCTAAGCGGATCGTTTCGGGAAGGTTTTCATCGATTCCTTATGGAAAGGTTCCTTATTTTCATCTGATTTGTAGTGATGGCACCGTAGGAATCAAAAGTGCGTTGGTTCTTCTGATCAATTTGCTTATAATTTAATGGTTTTTGAGGAAGTGATGGTGCGTCAGTGATTATTCTAAAATTGGGCAAATTTTATTGTTAATTAGTGCTGAATTGGTTTTTATTGGGTGGAAATATCGATTTTGGATAGAAATGTTGACTGCTTCCTACGAAGTAACGTGAAATTCAATAATTTCAATCGATTTTTGAGAAATTATGCTTATTTTTTTGGGAATTGAGCAAATGAATTCTTTTATGTTTTTCCGTCTTTTGTCGATTTGTTTCTCTCTTTAAATGGAAAGGCAATTTGTTAAAATATTATTTTGAAAAGTTTTTGTACTCATCTCGGTTTTATTCGCAAATAAAATGGACAAAGCGTCGGAGTGGTGGGGCAGCGGTTTCCTAAGCCTAAGCCCTAAGCCCGTTTGCTGTAGAATATGCCTCAACTTCGAGTTATAAAATTTGCGTGGAAGAGACTGAAAATTTGGTGGCGCATGAATATTGTTGGTTCACGTTGATTCACGTTGTGCAGTTTCAGTTTTTTCAAACCGAAGCATAATTTTGGTTAAATTCATTTGTACTGTGGGAAAATGCATTCTTTGGCTTGTGGAATAACTTGTTTCAGTTTCTCTGATGTTCCCTTTCAAGGTTAAACTATGTTGAAAGCGATTATTTCCAAACTCTATGTCTCAGTGTTTTTTGTCTTAGCTACTTTTATTAAAACGGGGAAATTGTTCGCAAGATGAGGTCTGATCCGGCAGTCTTGTTTCTGATGAAACTTAGTCCATTTGCTCGAACAATTATTGTTACTTCGGGAGCTGTGCTTATCCATCTATCGCTCGGCACGTATCATACGTTCGGTAAGAATTGAGCTTTTCTACTTTTTCCCATGCATTAGATCCACTTTAATGCTCGACAGTATTTTATTTGCTGAATTTCAATTCATCATGATTTCTCAGTTTTGTTTGTGTCTTTGAAGTCTTAAATTTTTATTTCTATATGATAAATTCCAGGCAATATGTTGCCTTACATGGCTTCGTTTATGAAGAATTTCACTGATTCAAGCATCAGTGAAGAAAAACTCATCTGGATTCCCAACTTTCAAGGTTATAGAATGTGCTGAATCAACGCAGCCAGTTTGTTTGGACTTATATTTTAAGTTTGCTCTTTCAGTTATTTTATGTTCCATTTCAGGATGTTTCCCTTTTGCTATGGTGATTGGAGGCAGTTTGAATTCACGAACAAACGCTAGAGTTGCGGCTTTTGTGGGATGCTTTTTTATGACGTACTTTTTTCGAGTTTGAAAAAAAAATCCATCAAGATTTGCAGACGGTAGTTTAATCGACTTTCCCATCACGATTTGCGATACATCAGTTCTTTTATCTTGGTCGTAATAATCAAAAGGGTATTGAGAAATTGAGGATTATTAGGATGCAGAAATTTTTCACGATGATGACAGGGAGAAAAGGCTTAGGTACAAAAAACATGGGTTTCGTTATCTTTAGGTTATGAATCTTCTCATTGAATGGAATGAGAAGCGGTGTGTTGGTTCATTTAATGTGGGGCAAGGGTTCGAAGGGTTTCTCGCACCTTAGGGACAATTTGTAACTGGAATCAAAATTCAGGTGATGTTACAGATTCATACCCTATTTGTAATTCTCTTCCCATTAACTCTGTGGAAAGATTTTGCAGAGAGATTTATTGGTCGTTATAGCCACGATAGAAAGGTGAATGCTGTTTAGAGTGTTAAGGAGATGAAATTTTTTTTAGAAATATTATTTAAAGGTTAGGAACATTGTTGACATTCTGGACGATACAAATGTCGTTCTCTTTATTTCTCATAACTTATGGAATCATGTTTGGTCTAGGTCAAGGTATGGCTTATGTAATAACAATGTCGGTCGCTATTAATGTAAGTATTTGAATCAAATTATTTCTTTTTTGGCTTTTTAGAGGAAAGGGCTTCGTTCAGTAGGGATAAAGACGATTAAAATTTCCAGAAATTTGGGTTCCATAAATATTACTCAACGAAATTTAAGGTGGTTCTAGAACGAGCACTTTCTTCATTTGCATGTACTTTTTGATAATTAGACGCATTTCTCTAAATCTGTATTTTTAGTTAAAACAAGGAAGTGATAATTTAGAGTTTCTTGTTCTTTCCTTTAGAATTTTATTTTATATTTTATAATATAAATTTATATTTATATTATATATATATATATATAATTTAAAAAATATAAAATAAAATATTTATATTTTATAAAATATTTATATTTTATTTTATATTTACTTATATTTTTTTAGTGGGCACGTGATCACATTGGTTTGATTAGTGGAATAGTGGCTGCTGGTTTCGGTATAAGTTCTTCTGTCTTTACACCTATTCAAACGCTTCTTATTAATCCAATGAATTATAAGCCGACTAAGAGTGGGTAGATTTTTAATATTATCAATGGCGTTTTATTTGATCTTTTCTTTCCACTTTATCGTTATTAAAATTCGTTTATTTTTTCCTTTCTAAATAAATATCCTTTCTAAATATGCTATTTTACGAATCATTCTCTTCTCTTAGTTATTGTGAAACAAAAAAATATTAATTTAAACTACCGAAATTCAATGTTTTTTGAACGAATACGCCAAATAATTTGAATCAACAGAAAGTACAGTTGAAGATTTTAAGTTTTAAATTTCCAGCATTTTTTATTCACTTTTGGAATGTGATGATCTATAAGTTTTGTATAGTGATGGCTGTTTTTCAGGTATTTCACGGAGAAAGAATTAACCAGTCGAGTACCGTCTGTATTCTACATTCTTGCTATAATTTATACATTTATGCAGTTGCTAGGCTTACTTGTTATCTGCGATCCTCCAGATGTGGTGATTTTATTTGCTAGTCTTTACTCGAAATATTCTCTTACTTTATTTCTCATATATAGCCCGATATTTATTACTTGGCTTTATTGTTATATTCCCAGAATTTCAGGAAGATCTGCTTACTATTTTAGTTTATGGTATCAGTTGCATGCATAATTTTTTGATATTTGTTTTGAGGACTCTCGTTTTTGCGAACTTCGGTTCGAAAGTGTTCA
The DNA here is from genome assembly GCA_900625125.1 of Dracunculus medinensis. Classification (NCBI taxonomy): domain Eukaryota; kingdom Metazoa; phylum Nematoda; class Chromadorea; order Rhabditida; family Dracunculidae; genus Dracunculus; species Dracunculus medinensis. The sequence continues at coordinate 264,269 of UYYG01001195.1, forward strand.
CTAATTCTCAAATTTAAAGCATAAAAGACATTACTATAAATTATTGTAATTATTTATTCATTCAAATTCTTTATTCTTATGCGGATGGTCGATTTTTTTTTGTACCATATTAATATGTGGAATATGTCATGCTGCACAGGCTTTATTATACCTTTTAATATTAATTTCTGTTTAAAGGAGGAACAACGAAGAGCTATTCAAGAATATCTACTGCAAAAAGCATGCTGCAATATGAGCGCATTCAAAAAGCAATCAAATGCCTCATATGGTCGATACACCTACATTTTGCTAGGTGAATCAGAAGAGGTTTCCTTGTTTATTTTTGTTTAAACGAGTTGCAGTGAACTTAGACGAGCATAATTAAACTGGCGAACCGTCCTATTGTTAAAAGCATTATTTGAATTACATTTACTTTCATTATTTTCTTTCATTCGAATTACTTTCATTTTATTTTCACAGTACTAAGCTAGTCAGAAATGTGAATTGTAGAGTAGTTCAGCGGATGATCAACGATCTGACGATAATAATAATGATGATGATATTATTCCACCTGGTTTGGCTAAAGCTGCTGACAATAGATCAATGAAGACGATCGATGTTGTTAAAAGTTCAACATTTTTCTGGCTTTTCATTGCACTTTTTTGTTGTTCTTTCTATGGAAATATGTTTTATAATTTATACAAGGCAAGCTTTTTTCTCTTCATTGGTTCGATCATTTTTTTTCTGCATTAGCGTTTTCATGAAACATTTCTTATAACCAGTAATTTTTCTATTATAGACAAGCGATCTGCTATAACTATTACTTCAGAAAGTTCAGAAATTTAAAAATTTTAATTGAACTGCATTTTCAGACATATGGTGAAACATTCATAGACGACGACATATTTTTAGCATTTGCCTTCAGTGCTTGTTCGTTTTTGAATGCAGTAGCACGAATTGGTTGGGGATTTCTTGTGGATAGAATAGGCTTCCAAGTAGAAGTTGTCTGCATACGAATAATTTTATTATTTTATCTGGTTTTTCTCTTTTGCTCCCTTTCCTCACATTATCTTTTAAACAGTCCCGTAGGGTTCAGTGACTGTTAGGGCATTGTCTTTTCATCAGGAGTCACTTGAAGATATATACATGTAGCTCACCCTCAGCACCACCTGCAGGCTTATCGTTTATTTTAATGACTGGTTAGAGGTCGAATTCATTTTTCCTTTGCTTATCGTTTGACTGTCCTAACTTTCTTATTTCTAGGTATGTTTGGCATTTGCGACATTTCTCGCTACTCTGTTGCTTATATCGATGCCACTGGCTTCTTTCGGTGGTAAATGGATGTATTTTATTTGGGTGAGTATCTTAATTGTTTTTTGAGCTTTCAGTTTACAAGTCAAAGTACCGGAAGGATTAGAGAAGGAGAAAAATCTGTTTTCTTTGTAAGGCTAACTCTAAAGGTTAAAAAAATTGATTTTTTTCAAATCATGATTTATTATATTCATAGATTTCCGTCATTAAATTTTAGTTTGGGTTCCCAAAAATTCAGAAGACGTAAAATATTTTGAATTAGCTTCTTGGATCATTGTTTTATAGAAATTCATAGTTTGTTTAGAAGATTTATCTTATCTTTATCTTTTATCTAAGGTTTATCTTTTATCTTTACTTTTTCGAATGAATTTCATATGTCGAGTATATGAAGAAATTCAATGTTTTTCATAATATTCTTGTTTGTTCCTTTTCTAATAACAAGAATTTAAGATGTGCTCGATGTTCATATGTATGGCTTGTACTCATGCTTCATTCATAACCGCTACAATTAGATGTTTCGGAACAAAAAATAAATCTCTAAACTATGGTTTTCTGATATTATCCACCGTTAGTATTAATCATTTCTAAGTGGATTAGAATTCGGATTTTTCGTGATAATGGTTTGAAAGTTTGGCATGAAACGTTCTGTTATTGGTTCAACAATACAGTTTTAATATATTTTCAACGTTTCTTTAGCGTTTATAATATCTATCCAAAATGTTCTCCAAAATCCTAGTGATGTTTGGTTTTGAACTTCTTCTCCTTCTAAAAGCTCTCAACATTACTGGTTAGGCTGGCTACAAGGGTAAAACGTCTCCAAGTTGTTCGATCCGACGCCATCGCTAGTAGTAATAAAAGCTATTCCTTTTTCCATCGTCTAAGTCCGTATATCGCTGGTCTCTCTATACGTTCAAAATTTTTCCTGATTGTATCGGTCCAGATCTTGATTTGTCTTTCTCGATTACCAGCGAAGACGATGCTCTGTGATAACATTGTTAATGCAGGTGGTATTTGGGCGAAGATGGATATAATCATGTGCGATTTTATTTGCTCGACGAACCTGTAAAATGTAAAATATATCTTAGGCACAAGTGGTCAAAGGCTGATAGCTTCTTCCACTCTTATTGGACAACCATATAGCGAAATCGAGCAATAAACTTGATTTTGAACATATTTTTTCGTACTCTTCTGGCCTAATAATTCTAGCTTAACGATTATTGTGGGGAAATCTGCATCAACCATAGTGGGATTTTTTTATTTTCGTTACTAATTCTGTTTTTATTTTTGCACAATTTGCTTATAAAGTCCATTGCAGACTTTAAGCTCCATTTTGTTGTCATTTGCATGTGAATATTGCCTCTTGTATTTCGGTTATACATGGTTCTTCAACATAACGGCCTTGTTCACATTAATAGGTGCGTGATTTCTTTAAAATTATACTTGTCATTTCTCTATAAACAGTTAATTTACCATGAAAAAAAGGTCCATCAATATACAACATTCTGAAACCAATTCTTCCTAATTTTATATCATAAAAATTATGATGGACGGATGTTACTACAGGTTAAGTTGAATTCTCAGCGTTAATTCAAATTTAATGGTTTTATAATTTAATTACCGTTGGTACCATGATTTGGCATTATTGCATACGGCGTCAATCATTTTGAGCAGCAATAATTTTGAATCTTGTTTGTTAGTCCGACAATTTCCGTAGAATTGAAAGCTTAAATGCTTACAGAAATTAGTTGATTGAAATATTTCTGAACAGCTTGAGTCATATGTTTCATTCTCACTAGTGGCTTTTTTCTAGCATAATGAATAAAATAAATTTTTTTTTGCTTTGATAAAATTAAAAGGAAATTACTTTAGACGTCTGAGAAATCTAATAAGGATGGTTTCTTTTTTGTGATATTTTCTTCTTCATCTTACTTTTATATCAATAACCATTGTTATTAAAGAACGAAGTGAATAGTGGTTCAAATAATCATATTGCGAAGCAAGATTTCGTCCCATGAATACATTTTCTGTCCATGAATACATTTAAGTTTACTGGTGTTGGCGATCTATCTTTACTTCTGTCGCCAAGTAAATCCCTGGGAAAAATTTTTTCCCTCGCTAACAGCCTGCGGATCTAGCCTAACCACTTATTTCCTTACTTTCTTATTTTTCTTAATCTTATGGGACTTGCTGGGAAATGACATACTTTCCATCATTTAAATTTTAGCATTTGTAATCGTTTTGTTTATCGGAAGAACAGCTCAAGGGCAGCATATCGTTTCTTCTTCATTTTGTTTCTTCTGAGCAGTTGTTACATTAGTTATCTTAACTATTTTTTTTGATATAAATATTTGAACAACAATATTTTTATTGTAGACGTATGTTTTTTTGCCTTTAGAATAATTGCAATAAAACGAATTTTTCTTCGATTCGAAATGAAAATTGCTGTATGTTGCGAAACTTTATGTAAGATACATTGAAATAGCAATTCAGAATTTACTGAAGACATTATATAGACTATAATAATTTAATTTTTTAAATTTTTTAATTTTAAATAGAATATTAGATTACAGCGACCTAAATTTAATTTAAATATAAGTTTATGACCAAGCATGAACAGTGAAAATATATAATGCATAATGAAATAATGCGGAGAGATCCAACAGTAAATAATAAGCGCGGACAAACGCTGTAATCTCGTTAAGGTATACAGGAATAACCTTACTACAATAAAGGTGCCTACCAGTGCTCTATATTGAACGTTATAAAAAAAAGAAAAAATATGAAAAGAAAAATGGAATATTTTTCAACATTTGCAAATAGAGCAGAATGATCGAGTATGTTTTGACTGTTATCGATGCAGTTGATCCGGTTTCTGTTCCTAAATGATAGAAAACCTGTCATTAAAAAGCTAAAATTGGTTGGTGCTGGGAATATTTACTTTTCCAAGCGATTCTCAGTAGAGCATTTGTTTCCTCACTCGAGTGGTTAGTGAAGCTTCAATGATTAAGCAAATTAAGCAAATTATTTGTTGATTGGTGCTCACTTTGTCTGGATCGGCGTGATCCATTGATTAGTGAAAGATTTTTGCCACTTAGTCACTTTGTGATAAAAGTATATGTGGATCATTAGTAACGACCGCAATTTTTAGGGGCAGGTTTATTCTTCCCGTAGGACCTTAAGATGATGATGTGAAAAATATAATTTAGCTATAATGTTATCAAATTCGATTAAGGGTTTAGAAAAAGTACGAGAAAATGATGGCTCAGCGAAGTTTGCGTTTCTTATCTACTTTTTTCAATTTGAAAAAAATTTGAATATTTAAAAATATGGTATTTCAAAGTTCATTATAACTTAACTGTTTAATATTAAAAGGCGTTTGACCCCTACTTTTTCAGATAGTTAACGTCTTCGCTGTTTGACTTCCTTGAATATTTTAATTGATATTTTCAATTAATCGAGGGTTTCGAAAGGTTATCAACAACTGATTTAAATGTGGGGCAATTAATTCGTCAAAATCATATAATTTCTTATTGTAATTAATCACAAAAACATTTTATTTGTAATTCTTTTTGGTTTAAATTTGGTTCCTGAAAAATAATGAAAAGCCCTTTCTCATCCCCTGTGGGTGGTGTGGGTCATCCTCAACTTTGGGTTCTTTACCGAAGATTGGAAAACTTGAGGGTTCTAAGTAGTACCTCAGTTGTTCCTAGTGGTGTATTATTTTGGATTACTGGTGTTCCTGGAATCTATTTAAGCTATTTTTCTAGTTTAGGGGTCACAGCCCCTAGTGATCCTATTATCACTGGGGTTACATTGGCTTTCTATTTCTCTAGTTCCTCTTCCAGCCTCTGGTACTTCTCTAGTTTCTCGCATTCTTTCTTCCTAATGTTCCAGTCACTTATTGCTTTGTCTATCATAAGTGCTGATTTTTGGTTCTTATATGTTGCCACGATATCTGGTTAATTGGCAAGCTTGTTTGTCTGGATCGAAAAATTCCACAGGTTGTTGTTATTCCCAAAGCTTTTCTGAAATATACTAATTCATATGGTCCTGCAGCTTGATGGCTATGATGCCTGATGACACTTGTGGGGAAAGTATTTATTGGCCATTAGTTGGATAATGTTATCTTACGAAGATCGTTCATGATCAGTACTGTTTTATTCTGTGTTATCTAATCTAGATGAGAGTCCGCTGCAAATAGCTGTGTTGTTACGTTCATAAACTAGTGTTAGTTTCTTTAGCCAGTAAGTGTGGATCATATCTGGACCAGATGCTGTTTAGCTTTTCATATTTTTAACCCGCTATTGCAACTGCAATGCTAATTGCTTCCTGCTTTGGGAGATTGCTGTAGTTTATTCTCAGTTCTTCCAGTCATTTAAGATTGATGTTGTGAATCTTTTTATCCCATATATTCTTTCGTTGTTAATCGGTTTTTGCTGTTACCATATTACTGCGTTGAGAGTACAGCTTGGATGGTTGGTTCCTTAAAGAAAAGTGTATTTATTTGTATATTTTCTCTAGTATATTTCCTAGCGGCCAGTGCTATAAGCCTTTGTTTAGCAGTCTCTAAGTTTAGTTTTTTGATGGATAGTCCTTGTATTTTTCTAGCATTAACTATCTTAATTTCCACATACTTCTGCATAATTTGCTCTGACCTTATTCTCCAATCTCATTTTCTGGCGCAACATATCCTGCTATTCCTGATTCTATATTTAAATATGCCCAAAATTACAATTGCTGGCGTACACCAATTCAGTGGTTCTTTTTATTATGAAAGCAGATATGGTGACTCTATTCGCATTTTTAAGTACTGGTGGTACTGTTTGGTGGTACTTCACTGGTCCCCAATAATCGAGGGTTGATTATAGTCAGCTTACTCATGATTTTAAGCCTTATGTCAATTGTTTTGCTTTGCAGCAGGGACGTTGGAAAAAAACCTCCCAGGATGTTGGGACACCCCAGCAGAATCTATCTCCAGTTGAAAGAGTTGCTTCTTATCTTCTATGTTGAAGCTTTGAGCAACTAGATGTTTTTCAGTTAATGTTGATATAGGTTGCTGGATGAAGAACTAGAGGAGTTGTAGAAAGTGAAGGCCAAAATAGACTCAGTGGTGGTGGGAGCGCTAGGAGATTCCTAGAAAAGTGGCTTCAGTAGATTCCAGAAACAAAAATTCCAGATAACCAGAGGCTTTTGTCCAGAAAGTCGCACTGCTAGCATCAGATAACATACTGCTACTGCGCAGAATTCAAGTCCCCAGATCTCTGGCAGAGAACCCAATATTGAGGTTGATATATATATATATATATATATATATGTATCATATTTATGACATGAAAATTGTCAGCAACTAACAAAATATTGAATTGGTAATTATTGACAAACTTGCATCCTAGTTATTGCTTATCTAAAAATTCTCATAGAAACCACAAAACACTCAAATATCAACATTGAGAAATATTATAATAAATAATAATAGAAAGTAATATCGAACTGGTGAACTAATCGAGAGTCGTCCAATCAAATTAAAAACATGTATACGAGAATTATCATTTACATTCAAAATATTTTGTTTTGAATTTAATTTATTATTGAATTTCCTTGCTATTCTTATTTTTGTGCTTTATAAATATTTTTTGTGTGTTTTACAAATAAACTGAAAGTAAAATAAATATTCCTTGTAAAAAGTCCAACAGTTGAGTGAAAATGTCTTCAAATCCTGGTAGTATAACCCTTGCTTGAATTCCCTTTAAACCCTGTATTTTCTATTAATCAGAGTCGATTCATCAAGTTAAGCAGACGATGCTTCGCCAACTGGAGGGGAAGTTTTTGATTGCGAGAGACGCTTTTAGCCGTTCTGTTTTCATACTTAGTAGATCTCGTCGGTGACAATAGCAACTAATATGGCGACAATCACGTGCTCTCCGATTCAATTTAGGCATCGTAGACAGCAACAGTTTTTCTTTGCTAGTATTTTTCTTCAGATTTATCGTTCCAGTGAAGCTCGCCACTAGTCAATGCTTTTGGTTTTGGAGAGAATAAATGGTTAACGCTTATCATTTTTGATTAGCCTCATCTGGCTATATATGTAGAAATTTTTATTAGGAAGTCATTTGGAGGTGGAAATTCTTCTTCTAATAGCTCTCATCATTACTGGTTAGGCTACAAGGGTAGGACGCTTCCAAGCTGCGCCGTCTGATGCCATCATCGACGTAATCACAGTAATAGAAGCCATTCCTTTTTTCATCGTCTAAGTCCATATATTCACCTATACGTTATAGCTCACCTATAGGTTCAAAAAAAATCTTTTTGACGGTATCAGTTCAGATCCACCTTGATTAGCCTTCCTCGCTTTCGACGCCAACCATCGCATTGTTTAGCAAATAACGAAATATGCGTCACTTCTGTGGTAGATGACGGATAACATGTCCTAACCAGCGAAGGCGACGCTCTGTGATAAAATTATTTATGCAAGCGGTATTTGAACGAAGGTGGATGTAATCATGTGATATCTTATCCGCTCGACAGATCCGTAAAATATACCTTAGACAAGAGTGGTCAGTCTTAATATCCTCCACTCTCATTGGCCATGTCTCAGAGTCATGTAGCAAGGTCGAAGGAATCACGGCTATATAGATGCGGACTTTCGTTTTTATGATTTCACGACGGCTCCATAAAGGTTTCGTCAACCGGAAAAACGCATTTCTAGCTGCCGTGATCCGAGTTATAATATCGTCTTTTGCCTGGCCATTAGAATGGACCCAAGATATTTAAAATCGGGCACTTTCTCAACCTGCAATGAATTTATAAAAAGGCATTTTATCAGCTTTTTGCACGTAAGACGAAAATACTTTCGTTTTATTTACATTGTCCCTGATCCCGATTCTCGCTGCAGTCGCTGATAGATTATTTAGCATTATGTAGGGGAAGGACGCAGCCCTGACGGACACCAGTTCTTATTTCGAAGGAGTCTGTCAATTTCCCATATACACAGTCCTGCTTTGACGTATGCTCATAAAATGCCTTTATGAGTCGAATGATCTTCTCTGGAACACCGTCGCGTTCCATCACCCTCCAAAGCGCCTCTCTATCAATGTTAGCCTCAAAGTTGATGAAAATGTGACATTGGGTTGAAAATATTGAAGGATGTTCCAACACCATTCTTAGCGTAATTATCTGGCCAGCACAACCGCGCCCCGGTCTGAATCCAGCTTGATAAGGGACATCCTGCTGTCCCATACCGTCAAAAATCTATTAAGTAAAAGGGAGGCAAAAATTTTCGCTGA